>BLSH010068797.1:88367-101376 GCA_018402905.1 Glandirana rugosa
TTGCACTTTAAAAAAATCACGTGCCAGCCAAAATATCTAAAAAGCCCCTTTTTCAAGTTGAATCAGATTAATCAGATTGGGGGTACTACCACTTCCGGACCGCTGTACGTCTTTTGACGGCAGTACTTTGAAGTGGAATACCGTTGTTATGGTAGCAGATAGCTACCATAACCCCGGTATCTTTTTTTTCAGGCAGCGATTCTGTACAAGATAAAAGTGATCTTAGTGGCGGATTTGCCGCGAGATCACTTTTATCAGCGGCGGGAGAGGTGCCCCTCCCGCCGCTTTCCGGTCATCTCCACCGCTTACCGGACCCGCCGGCAGCAGCGGAGATGATCGGGTCCTCTCACTCCAGTGTCCGTGTGCCGAGTGAGCGGCTGAAGCCGCTCACCCGGCTCCATAACAAGGCTGGGCGGAAGCTACGTCACAAGTAGCTTCCGCTCAATGCTCTTAAAGGGGACATTTTTTTTTTCCCCTGCCATTTTTTTCAAAAATTTTTTTTTTAATGCATTTTAGTCTAAAAATGAGATCTGAGGTCTTTTTGACCCCAGATCTCATATTTTGGAGGTCCTGGCATGCTTTTTTCTATTACAAGGAATGTTTACATTTCTTGTAATAGGAAAAAAGTGATCAAAATTTTTTTTTTAAAAAAGAAAGTTGTAAAAATAAAAATTAAAAAGTAAAATACATAATTAAAAAAAAAAAAAAAATTTAAAGCGCACCGTCCTTGCGAGCTCGCGCGCAGAAGCGAACGCATACGTAAGTCCCGCCCACATATGAAAACGGTGTGCAAACCACACATGTGAGGTATTGTCGCGATCGTTAGAGCGAGAGAAATAATTCTAGCCCTAGACCTCCTCTGTAACACAAAAATGCTAACCTGTAGAATTTTTTAAACGTCCGGACGCAATTTTGAAGCATGACATGTTGGGTATCATTTTACTCGGCGTAACATTATCTTTCACAATATGGAAAAAAATTGACCTAACTTTACTGTTGTCTTATTTTTTAACTAAAAAAACTGAATTTTTTCAAAAAAAATCGCGCTTTTAAGACCGCTGCGCAAATACGGTGTGACATAAAGTTTTGCAATGGCCGCCATTTTATTCTCTAGGGTCTTAGAAAAAAAAATATATAATGTTTGGGGGTTCTAAGTAATTTTATAGCAAAAAAAACTGTTTTTAACTGATAACCTCCAAACTCCAAAAAGAGGCTCGGTCTTAAAGTGGTTAAGCCAGGCTAAATATAAAAGTTAAAAAAATAAATTAAGCATTCCAAATATACAATGCCAGAATACTGTATCACTGACTCTGTTCATGAAAATTGTACTATTCTGTAACACTGCATACAGCATAAAAGCATCTCCCAAGCATATCATCTCAAAAACTGGTGTTTTGTTCCATGGTGCCCTCAAAGTAGCATTAAAATGACCCCTTTTGTTTTAATGTACAGTATTTTTTTATTTTGGTTTGTCAAATGCCCCCCCCCACACACACACACACACACTCACACACTCACACACATACACACTAACTAACCAGAGCAGTCAAGGTAAATGTGGAGTCACCCCATCACAAATATGTATTATTTCCATGAGGGCATCATCCCAAATAGACACAACAACCGCGCAAACTTGTTAAAATAATTTTAAATATGCATCCCAGAAAGGTATTAACTCAACATAGAAATAGTAATACTTTCATATAGTGGGATATTTGTATTACATAGTTTTAAAATCAACTGTTCACAGATACAAATAGTTGGATTGTATAATATACAGTACATTAGAAAGGTCAAACATCCCAACAATGAGTTGTTTTGTTGTCTACGCATTTTGTGGATATTCCACTTCCTCAGGACTTTGAATGTGCCTTTTTGCAAATTCTCAAGATAACATCAATTTATCTACAGGGGTAAGTAAATAGAACATTACAAATTGAAAATATCAATACAAATTTGAAATGTTTGCATTTATGTTGTAACTGTTGCTTTGACTCTGTTGACTCTGTCCACACAAAGGGGGTCTTTTTCACTATACACTGCCTACATGTGCATTATGTTTATGACTGGTTATGACTTTAAAAATCTTGTCTTACAATTTTGAACTCTATTTTAAAAGTGATTGCAAGCTTTAACAGAATTTAGGGCTTCTGGGGCGGATGTGATTTTTATCCAGGAGACGCACTTTCGCCCTTTAAATTCACCTCTAGGTATTTCCCCCACTCCTACATGGCAACCGACTCATCAGGTAAGGCCGGGGTAGCGATTTTGATTAAGTGCACCTGTCCCCTCCAGATCATGTCCACCCGCCTAGACCCTCATGGTTGCTATGTGATTTTGGAATGTGAATTTATGTCTTCTTCCCTTACGCTAATGAATGTCTATGCCCCTAACTCAGGTCAGATAAAGTTTCTCACTGAGACATTTGCAGTGTCACGACAGTACTCTCACCTTTTACAATTGTTGGTGGTGACTTTAACATTGTTTTCTCCCATTCAAGAAATAGAAGATCCTTATTCCACACAAATCCCCCTTCTCAGATGCAGGCACTGGCCACTTCTTTTCGAAAATTGATTTGTTCTCATCACCTGTTTGACTCCTGGAGAATCAAACAACCTACAGGTAAACAGTTTTCATTCTATTCCCTTCCACATAAAATGTTTTCCAGATTGGATTATTTTTTTTGGCTCAGGTCCCATTTTGAATAGTGTGGTGTGGTCTGAACTTGGCTCAATATCCTGGTCTGATCATGCCCCATTATTTCTAGATCTCTCCATTTCAATGTCCTTTCCTAAAACTTGCCAGTGGAAACTGAATGAATCCCTTCTAAACCAGCTTGATCCTAAAGAGAAGCTTTCTTAGACCTTAAAGGAATTCTTTCAGCTCAATGTCGGCTCAGTGGAGGGGATGTCTACCATATGATAGGCTCACAAGGCCTTCTTTGAAGGACAATGTATATCAGAGGGATCCCGCTTAAAAAAAAAGCAGCAGCTCCAAAAATATTCCTCTTAACTAGTCCTCCATTAGGTGGCTTGCCTCAGAGAAGTAACGTATCTATGAGAACATCTCAAATCCATAGCTCTGTCTGCTACAGCTAAATCCCTACTTTGGGTGAAGCAAAAGTTTTATGAATATCCAAATAAACCCCATAGAATGCTGGTTTCTAAACTTAATGCCCCATGCCCTTTTCATTCAAATCCTGACTTTCTAGTACAGCCCAATGGTAAACATATCAACTGCCCCCAGGCCATGGTGGGGCTATTTGGAGAATTTTATGGTAAGCTTTATAATTGTTTAAACCCATCTCATCACCCACCCTTTAACCAAAAGAACTTTGACCACTTTTTAGCGGACATTCACCTACCTAGGTTATACAGCTCTGATCTACAAAAATTGAACGCTTCTATTACAATGGAGGGACTTACCTCTGCTATTAAGTTACTCCCTAATCATAAATCTCCAGTCCCTGGCGGTCTCCCCTATTCATACGTTAAAACCTACTTACACATATTTGCGCTACTCATATGCTATCTCTTTTTAAGTCCCTACTTGCAGGTCAGATGTGCCATCCCTCTTTCACCCATTCCTTTATTTCAGTTATACCAAAACCGGGTAAAGACCCTTTGTCACGCACCTGGTGGTGGAGTCTGGCTTATGCAGGGAGCAACCTCTCTTACAACCCTGATTCTGGAACCCCTGGTAGTGCAGACAGGGAGCTTGAGTGTACAGGGAGGCACGAGGGCTTGGTTGAGTAGTGGTGCAAGCGTGGAGGGTTCCTCAGGAGCTCGTGCTTGGAAGATAGCATAGTGGTTCAGTCCGGGTTGGCAACAGGCGAGCAGTGCGGTACAAGTGGAGCAGGCAAGAGAGTGGTCGGGTGCAGGCTGGGTCGTCAACAGGCTGGCAGCGAGTTACACAGGGATGAGACAGAAGAGTGGTCGTAGGCAAGCCAGGGTCAGTGCAGGCAGAAGACAACAGGAACATGAGACAAGCCGGGGTCACAGAAACAGGAAATTTTAGGAAACACGCTGCTGTAGGCACGAGTAACACTGTAGAATGGACAGCATCTGTTGCAGGGTGTTGCCTGCTTAAATAGACCGTTCTGGTGCCATTGGCGTGCAGGCGCGCGCAATAGTGCACGGATGCCAAAAATAACGTCCATTTCCTAACATTGCCCTCCCCAAGGGACAGCCTCAGGATGCCCAGACGGGCCATCTTCTCTGAGTGATCCCTCTTGAAAATCCTGACCAGTCTTTCAGCTTGTATATTGCTCTCTGACTCCCAAGAGTTTTCTTCAGGGCCGTAGCCCTTCCATTTGATTAAATATTGGATGCAGTTACCCCTCCTTGTTATGCTCTTGGGTCCTAGACATTGTCTCTTGTAGTAACTTACAATTGTCCTTGAAAAAGTCCATCCTCCTCTGAACAGCTGGTACTGGGCTTTCAGGAATTGGGTTCGGTAGGAAGGACGGGTGGAACCCATAGTTTGCGAAGAATGGAGACTGGTTGGTAGCTGAGTGGACCGTATTATTGTACGCAAATTCAGCCAAGGGAAGTAGCTGGACCCAGTTATTTTGAGAGAAGGTGGAGAAGCAGCGAAGGTACTGCTCTAACGTTTGATTAGTCCGCTCAGTCTGACCGTTAGTCTGTGGGTGGTAGGCTGAGGAGAGAGATACCTCAATGTCTAAAGAGGAACACAGGGCCTTCCAGAACCTAGAGGTGAATTGGGTTCCATGGTTGGATATAATATTTGTTGAAGCCTGAAAATCTCTTTGATAAATACTTCTGCTGTTTCGGCAGTGGTGGGTGTGCCTTTTAAGGGAAGAAAATGTGCCATCTTCGTGGGCCAATCCACTATTACGAAAATAGCAGAATAGCCCTCTGATGTGGGTAGTTCCATGATGAAGTCCATGGAGATCATGGTCCAAGGCTTTTCTGGCACTGGGAGGGAGTTGAGTAGACCCCATGATTTGGCTTTGTTGCCCTTGTGTTGGGCACAGGTAGGACAGGCACCAATGTACTTTTTGCAGTCGGCATCTACTCGTGGCCACCAGAAAGTACTGATGTCTTGCGAACACCGAAGTGAACTGCTAGCTTGTGGTCATGGCAAAGTTCCAAGACTGATAGCCGTAATTCCTCAGGTACGAAAATGTTACCACTGTTGCACAGCAAGCCCCCTTTTTTCTATAGTTTGGAGTTTGTGATATTGGTGGCTTTGCCAACTGCCTGTCAAATTCAGGAAAACAGGTCTTCCTGGGTGAAGACAAAGTTTCTGGGTGAGAGGATGGTATCTGGGCATGTAGGAGTTTCTGTGTCACTAAACATATGGGACAGAGCATTGGGCTTGATGTTCTTAGACCCGGGCCTGTAGGTAATGTGGAACACAAACCTCGAAAAGAAGAGTGCCTACCAGGCCTGACTGGGTCTTAGTCTTTTAGCTATCCTCAAATACTCTAGGTTTTTGTGGTCTGTGTATATGAGGATGGGGTGTGCAGCCCCCTCGAGCAGATAGCACCATTCCTCCAGAGCAGCCTTGATAGATAAGAGCTCCCGGTCCCCAACGTCATTGTTTTTCTCTGTGTCTGTTAGTTTCCGTGAGAAGAATGCCATGGGGTAAAGAAGAGCCTTGGCACCCTGTCTTTGCGAAAGCAATGCTCCTACGGCAGTTTCGGAGGCATCCACTTCCAGGACATAAGGTAACATGGGGTCAGGGTGCTTCAACACAGGGGCAGACGTAAAAAGTTCTTTCAAGGCCTCAAAGGCTGCCTGTGCCTTGGTGGTCCATCAGAACCTGGTGTTCATCTTGGTCAGCCGGGTGATAATGCCTGAGAACCCTTTGATAAATTTGCGATAAAAATTTGCAAAGCCAACAAACTGCTGGACACCTTTCTTGTCCACCGGGGCTGGCCAATCTACAATGGCAGAGACCTTCTGGGGGGTCCATTGTGATTCCAGTGGTCGAAATGACTAAGCACAGGAACAGGATGCTTTGGCCCTCGAAGATACACTTCTCAGCTTTGGCATAAAGTCCATGTTGCCTGAGACGACCCAGGACTTTAGCAACATGTTGACGGTGGGCCTCTAAAGAGGAAGAGAATATGAGGATGTCGTCTAAATAGATAATGACGAACTGATCCAGGTAGTCCCTGAAAATGTCATTCACAAAATGCTGGAATGTGGCTCGTGCGTTGCAGAGTCCAAAGGGCATCAGCAGATACTCAAAATGCCCGAAGCGTGTACGGAAGGCAGTTTTCCATTCATCACCCTCTCTTATTCGGACAAGATTGTAGGCTCCGCGGAGATCCAGTTTTGTGAAGACAGTGGCTGCCCCAAGTCATTGGAAACGTTTGGGTACCAGTGGTAGCGGGTACCAGTTTTTTACGGTAATCTTGCTTAATTCCCTATATTCGATGCAGAGCCATAGAGTGTGGTCTTTCTTTTCCACAAAAAAGATCCCGGCTCCTGCTGGGGATGTGGATGGGCGGATGAAGCCTTTTTTAAGATTATCATCCAGGTACGTTTTCTGGGTTGAGAGTTCCAACTCAGTCAGTGGGAAGATCCACCCAAAGGGTACTTCCGCTCCTGAGAGGAGCTCAATAGGGCAATCATAGTGCCTATGGGGTGGCAGGCACTTTGCCCCCTTCTTGCTAAACACGTCCAGATAGGCGTGATATACAGACGGAACAGCCTTGATGGAGTCAGGATCTGGGTCATCACCAAGGCATAGCAGGGCTGTAGGGACTTCTGGGGCCCTGGGCCAACAGTGTTGCTGGCAGTATGGGGAAGGAAATCTGATCTCCCCTGTGACCCAATTGATGAGGGAGTTGTGAACCTGGAGCCACAGTAGTCCAAGGATAATGGGGAATAGAGGTGACATGACGGCGTCAAGGTGCAGGAATTCCTGATGTCTATTTGTGGTAGAAGCAGGTAGGGGAACAGTTTTGTGGGTGACCACGCCTGACTTAATGACCCTTCCATCTGCAAGGTTGACCATCATCCCTTGGGCCTTTGGTTGCAGAGGGATTAGGTGTTGGGCAGCAAATGTCTGATCCACAAAACAACTACAGGCACCTGAATCAATAGTCGCAGTGACTAAGCTATTCCTTCCCGGTAGCTGGAGGGTGATGGGGAGAGTGAGGTGAGAAGAATAAATCTTTGGCAGACTGGGAGTACTTGGGGGCTTAATGGTAGAGCCTTTACAGTCCTTGGCCTGACAAGACCTGACATAGTGCCCGGAACCTCCACAGTAGAGGCAGAGGTCTTGGTTCCGGCGGTGCTGTTTCTCTTCAGGGGTAAGTGAAGGACAAAGGAGCCCAAGCTACCTGGGTTCGGGCTTATCCAGAGTAGCTGCAGGAGGAACAGCGGCTGGTGGTGTTGGACTGCGGTACTGGAATAGCATCCCACCGAGACTTGGAGACCCTGCGGATCTCTCTGCTCTGCGCTCTCTGAGGCGCCGATCTATTTGGATGGCCAGTTTAATAAGAGCATCCAGGGACTGGGGGACCCCTACAGGGGCCAGTTCATCTTTCAGGGATTCAGATAATCCCAGCGGGAACTGGTGACACAGGGCTGCGTCGTTCCAATTTGTATCGGCTCTCCAGCGCCTAAATTCTGACACTTAGTCCTCAACGGAATGACGGCCCTGCTGGAGGGCATGTAAAGCAGCCTCTGTGGTGGCAGCCTGGTGGGGGTGCTCATAAATCTGAGCCAGGGTGTGGAGAAACAGGGCAAGGCTGGACACAGCTGGTGATTTCTGTTCTAGTAGGGCCCATGCTTGGAGTTCTCCTTGCAGGAGAGAGATCATGACACCCACCTTTGTAGCTTCCAATGCAAACGTATGTGGCTGGAGGGAGAAGTATAACTCACAGGCGTTCCTGAATGCACGGAACTTGCTGCAGTCTCCAGAGAACCATTCTGGCAAAGGAACTTCGGGCTTTAAAGGCAAAGCAACCGTAGTGCAAGATGCCACTGCTGAAACAGGGGAGGGGAATTCTTGGACACACTCCTCGAGCTGTTGGTACCCCTCCTGCAGGTTCTGAATGGCTTGTGTAAGGCCAGCTAAATGCTGGCAAAGATCTTCCGTTGGAGAGGGCACCTGTGCAGACTCAGACATGGCTGTCCGTTACTGTCACGCACCTGGTGGTGGAGTCTGGCTTATGCAGGGAGCAACCTCTCTTACGACCCTGATTCCTGAACCCTGGTAGTGTAGACAGGGAGCTTGAGAGTACAGGGAGGCACGAGGACTTGGATGAGTAGTGGTGTGTGCTTGGAAGATAGCGTAGTGGTTCAGTCTGTGTTGGCAACAGGCAGGCAGTGCGCTACAAGTGGAGCAGCCAAAAGAGTGGTCAGGTGCAGGCTGGGTCGTCAACAGGCTGGCAGCAAAGTACACAGGGATGAGACAGAAGAGTGGTCGTAGGCAAGACAACAGGAACAGGAGACAAGCCGGGGTCACAGAAACAGGAAACTTCAGGAAACACACTGCTGTAGGCACGGGAAATGCTGTAGAATGGACAGCATCTGCTGCAGGGCATTGGTCTGCTGACCATTCTGGCGCCATTGGCGTGCACAGGCACACATAGCGCGCACAGGCACGCACAGACACGTGCGAACACGCACAGGCGCACGGAAAAGTGCACAGATGCCAAAAATAACGTCCATTTCCTAACACCCTTCTCTCCCAGATAAATATAGACAAATACCTCTTTTGAACTCAGACTATAAGATATTTATGAAAATCCTGATCAAGTTCAGATGTCCTCCTTTTTGTCACAGACTCTCCAGATGTCCAATGGCACTAGGCAAGGATGTCTATTGTCCCCAATACTTTTTATTCCATGGCCGGAACCTTTAGCTGCTGCCATATGTGCCCATCCTGACATCTGGGGGGTCCCTATGAGACAGAGGGAATACAAACTCTCTCTTTTTGTAGATGACATTCTACTGACCCTAACTCATCAACCCCTATCCCTCCCTTCCTTGCATGGCCTATTGACCCAATTTAGCCTCCTATCAGGATATAAAATAAATACCGCTAAAACCGAAGCCTTACCTATTCATATTCCCTCTGAAGTTCTTTTAACCTTACAAAAGTCATATTCATATCGCTGGTGTTCTCATTCCCTTAAAGTGGATGTCAACCCAATTCATGAAAATGAGTTGGATACATCTGTCTGTTGTGCTTTCTTATCTCTCTTCAAATAGCTATGTCCCATAGCTGTCTCTTCTTCCTTAGCTCTGTTATCAGCTTGATAAGTTCTTACTCGTTCTGGGAGACGGGACAGAGAATTTAGAGTCAAAGGAGGTTGTTAAAAATAGATTAGCAGGCTGCTAAATAAAACACAGGCACGGGGGGCGTGGCCTGGCGCAAACAGCGGTGGATGTCTCTGGAAGAGCTCCTGCATCGCCTCAACATAATCCAGAGGAATCCTTTCAATCCGCGGACCGGTGAGATTGATATCCTCCCCAGCCCTGACACACATTGCCCCTGTTACAATCTGAGGTGAATTTCGGGAGAGGGTGGCACTATTTACAGTGCCGGCCTAGTCCAACAGAGTGCCCGGCTCCTCCGGCTGCTGCCTATCGGCCCATCATCGCCTCACGCACACCCATCCTGCTATTCAGGATAGCAAGAGAGCTTGGCTACCTGGCCACAATACCTGGGACACAGACTGCACCTAGCGACAGCACCCAAAGCGTGTCCGCTAACACTCAGAATGGCCGCATCCAATACGCCAGCCCGGGGCTTCACCGTGGCCTACACGGCTGCCATCTTGCTGCTCCAGCCAGCAGCAGCAGCTGCTCCTTCTCCTAAAGCACCCAGGGGCCCAGAAATAAGTGACTGAAAGGATCTTAGTGATACTTACCACATTGGTCAATGCTAAGGGCTATAAAAATCTTAAAACAACCACCACATCTCACTGGAAACATTGAGGCCTGCATGATACTCCCAAACTCTCCCTGGAGACTCTTCCATACTATACAAGTTACCACTCAGTCCCCGCTTCAGTGAAAAGCTCCTCTGTTGGAGCAAGGAACACTTACCACCTAGGCTCTACACCGCTCAGAGATCACACAGCGTTAAGGCCAATTCAGTATAACTACTTTACTACATAGACTATTTAAACGGTCTGTAACGACCACATACAATGTCAGCGGCATCTCGCAACCGTAAAGAATATCGCCCACCAAAGAAGCTCACAGAGTTCTTCTCTCCACCAGAAAACTGGGCCCCAGAGTGAAACATGCGGTCCTCTGTCGGACGGATCCTACACTGATCTCCCGGGTTCAGACGATGCAGACATTCTTAACACAGTCTGCACCACAGTGTCACCCTTTATCCCCAGCGTCCTCAACCAGCAGCAGTCCAGCTAAATCCAGAATGCGCCTGGAAGCTGAGCGTCAGGACAGTGAGCCAGAAAATGGACAGGATCTTACCCTAGCCCACACAACCCACCCGTCTCCAATTGCTGACTTTCCTACAAATGGACAACCAGTCCTTGACACCACCCTAAAAGAAATGCTTATGTCATTCCAATCTTCAATGCACAATGATATTCTATGTTTCACAAATTCTCTAGGGAAATGCTGCTCATAGGCAGGAAAGTGCACTGCATCGAAAACCAAATAGGCACAATGACTGAAACAGTAAATGACCTAGTGGATGCCCACAAAAACACCCGCGATGAACAACAATGGATGAAAGCCAAACTAGCCGACCTTGAAGACAGGTCCCATCACAACAATGTTAAGCTGAGAGGCATCCCTGAAAGCGTTCTCCCCAATGACCTCAATGGGTATGTGAGAAAGTTAATAACCACACTTCTCCCTGATCTCACACTCATAGAGGTTGTTATAGACAGCATACATCGCCTACCCAAACCTCACCATCTTCCCGAAGAAGTACCATGAGACGTGATAATGAGAGTCCACTTTTTCTTACCAAAGACCAGCTCCTGGTGAAAGCGAGGAACCTGGAACAACTCCCAGCACCATATGCCAGAATCCAACTGTACGCAGACCTCTTGCAATATACCCGCCAACTGAGGCGGCAACTAAGTACCATCACCAAAGCCCTAAACAACCATAAAATACTCTATCAATGGGGCTTTCCCACAAAACGGATGGTTACCAAAAATGGAACCTATCTCTGGATGCAGATAAGGCATTCGATAGAGTACACTGGGGCTATCTTAGCACAGCCTTAACCAAGTTCAGCCTGCAGGGCCGCATTTTCTCAGCAATAATGGCCTTGTACTCATCACCCTTGGCACAAGTCTACGCCTAAGAAATGATCTCCAAACCATTCAACATCAGCAATGGAACTAGACAGGGTTGCCCTTTATTTATATAATTTGTTAATGGAACCCCTAGCAGAACACATCAGGTCAAACAATAAAATCTCAGGTTTCCGCATTGGCACCAAAGAACATAAAGTGAACCTATTTGCGGATGACGTCATTTTAATGCTCACTAACCCCCGTTCTTCCCTGGCTTCGGTTAAACAGGTATTTCAACGCTTCAGCAATGTATCATACTATAAAGGGAATGACGCTAAGTCCTCTATACTTGATTTAGGCATGGATGGTGTGACCAGCAATCTATTGCGCAATGTATGCTCTTACACATGGGCAGACACAGGTATTACTTACTTAGGCATTATGCTCACCAAGTCAATGCAATCACTCTTTAACCACAACTACACTGCAGCCAAAACGACGCTCACACAAGAAACCACAAAATTATCCAAGTTCTAATTTTCCTGGTCAGGCCGCCTTGCCGCTTTTAAAATGAGGCTCTTACCCAGATTATTGTACTTATTTTGCACGCTACCTTTACCACTTACAAAAGTTTATATCAAATCCCTCCAATATATTCTCCACCCCTACATCTGGCAGGGAAAAAAACTAAATGCAACCATCTACTATTGATAAAACACAGACTTGCAGGAGGTACTGGACACATTGACATACGAGACTACTACCTGGCCTCCATTCTTTCACAAATGAAAGACTGGATGACACAGAGACCGATGCGGGGACATAGAAAATGTAATGACTGTAGGTCACAATCTTAGAGATTGACTCTTCAGCACAGTAGTAAAACCACCCCCTACCAAACTCTACTCTCCCACTATACAGGCATCTACCAAAACATGAAACATTATACACCACTCCAAATGGAAAAGCTTGCCCACAAAACCTATTCCAATACCCATACAAGTACTACAATTACTGTCCCCTGACATGACCATCTCTGCTTGGATGATCGAATTAGCCCAAACTACTAAAGACCTCAGACCACTGATACTTCACAAAACATTCCAGCAAATCCAAATCTCAACTAAAGCCCCTGATAAAGACTTTCACATTCCACAGAATTCAACAATGTCTGGCCTCCTATCCTACTATGGAAAGCTCTATGGCCATAGAAACATGGAATTACTTCTTCTCCAACCAAACTAAGCACAAAGGAACTTCCATAATCTATATTACTTTGCAAGAAAAGAAACCTTTTGAAAAATTGAAACCTTTTAAAGAGGGGGAAACCCATTTACAAATGGTATTTACTGTTGTAGAAATTTAGGGTGTATTATGTATTGTCACAGTGTCTCCCAGTGTTGGTTTACCGGTATTCGCTGTGTACAGCGAATATGGCTTTAACCGATACTGAGGAAAGGCCAATACAATGGATATCTTCCATCAATTGATAATTACACGCTACCGCCCGATCATCCCGGCCAGCAGGTGCCCTGAGCGGTTATCGCTGGAGCAAACGCTGGTCCGGATCTTTGAGGTGCAATGCACGTTCTGTGGCGCGGGTGTATTGCCGTCAATCAGGGGGCCCCTGTCTTCTGTACAGATCGATCTGCTTGGCGGCGGTTTACTTGCCTTATGGAATTAGTATTGCCTTTTATGTAAGGATAATGATCTGTGGGCTTTCTGTGGCATCTGATCAATGTGACAGAAATCTACAGCTATATTCCTTTGTGTTGTAATTTACCCTTTGATGGAACA
>BLSH010068797.1:115735-135937 GCA_018402905.1 Glandirana rugosa
CAAACGTCTCAAACAACCCCCAAAGGGACCAAATCCATACCGATGATAATTTCGAAGATTTCTCAGAAACCCCTTAATTGGGTGACTTCACAGCACATTTTACAGACACTTCTAAAATATCATAAGTAATGACATAGGCAGCCCTGGTCCTCTAAACAAATGTACATTCCACGACTATCGAAATACATGAAGATGAAACTTACCACAACTATTTCTCCAAACAACCCTACCCCAGTCATTTCCGTTCAATTAACACAGGTTTTTCCTAACATAAACCCGAAGTCTTTCTCCGACCTCCAGACAAAAACAAACATCCAATATATCCTCCGTGCGATCGTTCGGGTTCCGTCCGGACCCGGACCCGGACTTTGTCCCGAAGTTCGGACGGACCAGCAGAACCCGAACTTCCAGGTGTTCGCTCAACTCTATTCAGTAGGTTTTATTCATCCCTATATAACCTACAAACAAAAACAGACCTCCAGCCTCTTTCTGAAGCCCAAATACAATCCTTTTTGGACACAATTAACTTGCCTTTACTGACCCCATCCCAACAAACCTCTTTATCAACACCATTCAAAGTAGAAGTACATAAAGCTATCAGCACCTTACATGTAAACAAATCTCCTGGTCCCGACGGATACAGTAATGAATACTATAAAATCTTCACAGACATTTTACACGACACTTCAGTGGGTTAATTCCCCAAAGACTCTTTAGAAGCTTTAATAGTAGCCATACCTAAACCAGGGAAACCCCCAACAAACTCTGCAAACTTCAGGCCGATATCACTACTTAACAGTGATATCAAAATATACGCCAAACTGATAGCCAACAGACTTCAACCCCTTATCTCTACCCTGATACACCCAGACCAAGTCGGGTTTATCAACGGATACCAGGCCCCAGATAGCACCAGGAGGTTAATAAACCTGATCAAATGGGCATCACCAAACGCCTTCTCTGCTCCTGTCTTTGGATGCAGAGAAGGTGTGTTAAAGAGTACACTGGGGATATCTCAAGCAAGTGCTAGACAAATTTGGCCTCACAGGCCCCTTTGGTCAAGCCATACTAGCATTATATTCCAATCTCAGTGCTAAGGTCTGGATATCTGGCACATTGTCGGACCCATTCTACATCACCAACGGGACAAGACATGGGTGCCCCCTATCCCCTCTCATATTTGCCCTAATCATTGAACCCTTAGCAGATCTGTGCCTGTGCCACAATCAAATGAATAAGAATTGGCTCAGAAGAGCACAAAATAGGTTTATATGCTGATGACATTCTCCTGAACTTAACTGACCCTACTTCTTCTATCCTGGCACTCCAAAACATACTGAATGAGTTTGGGACAATTTCACTATACAAAGTGAACGATTCTAAATCGTATATGATTCCAATACAACTCACCCCCTCCAAACAAACACAAGTCTCGGCGATCTCCTCCTTCTCTTGGGCACACTCCTCCCAGATAACATATCTGGGCATAAAGTTGACATCCACAGGTAGCCTGATCTTTAAAGCCAACTATACCAACCTGCTCGGCAAGATCTCCGATCTAACCAAAGCCCTCTCAACAGCCACAGCCTCATGGGCTGGGAAGATAGCATTGACCAAGTATGTGCTGTACATTTTCAGAAAAATACCCATGCCTATGCCAGAAACTCACCTTAAAAATCTACAAAAAACTATGAACTCCTTTTTATGGGCAGGAAAAAAAGCAAGAGTAAGAAAAAAATCTATTTACGCACCGGCCGCACAAGGAAGCCTGGGAGCCCCTGATCTACTGAAATACCAGGTATATAGGAAACCTATTATTTACCAAGCCAAATTCTGATGGTCCCCAACACCAGAAAAACGATGGATACAAATTGAACAACAGGCATTATCTACAGACCTACAAGCATTACTAGGAGCATCTGTGCTCTCACATAAACTTACCAGTACCTTCCTAGGAACAGCGCAAGCCACCATCAAAACATGAACGTCCATTATGTAACCGTCAAAAGCTCAACAGAAAGAGATTGACCCTAATACTTCAATCTCTTCATTGCCCCTACTTTTCCCGGACCTAGACATCACCAAGTGGAAAAACAATGGCCTCGAACGAGTAGGCCAACTTTATAAAGGTCATCAAATGCTCTCTTTCCAGGACTTTGTTGGAAAATATGGTATCTCACATAAAGACATAAAGACTTTTGCAAATTCCTACAAGTACGCCACCTTTTGTCCCCCCTTCTCTTGAAAGAGGACACTCTAACAAAACCAATATACTCCTTTTTTTCTTCTAACCAATCAACCAAAAAAGGGATCTCCGCAATATACGAAGCTCTACAAACTAGAGATACCTCAGATAAACTACTGGTCATGCTCTCTTGGGAACAATATCTTGAAATCTCCTACACTAGAGTTGAGCGAACACCGAACGTTATCCCGGACCCCGAACCCCATTAAAGTCAATGGGGACCCGAACTTTTAGGCACAAAAATGGCTGTAACAAAGTCCTGGCAAGTGCTAGAGGGCTGCAAAAGGAAGTAAAATGGGGGTAAGAGTAGGGCAAGTGCCCTACAAAAAAATGGGGATAGGGAAAATAAATTAAAATCAAATAAAAAAAATGGGAAGGGGGAGTGGATGTGGAGTAGGAGCCTAGAGATTGACTAGGCCTTGACCGTGGCAGTGTAGGTGGAAGTGGCGGTGGTCGAGGAGGAGGAGGAGGTAGCCAACACTGTTTTGTTTTTGTTTGTTTATAATTGGGGTAGCCCCCAAAATATTGAGGCCTATTCAAAAAAACAAGTATACGAATGGCTGTGTGAGTCCGGTCTAAATGTTTATTCTGCACAAGGTACAGACAAGTCTTGTGGGATCCATGCCTGGCTGTGGACAGGTGGCTGCGCTTGTCTATGATAACACCCCCTGCCGTGCTAAACACACGTTCAGACAATACACTGGCTGCAGGGCAGGCCAGCACCTCCAAGGCATAAAGGGCAAGCTCAGGCCATGTGGCCGATTTGGAGACCCAGAAGTTGAATGGGGCAGACCCATCAGTCAGTACGTGTAGGCGTGTGCACACATACTCTTGCACCATGTTGCTGAAATGCTGCCTCCTGCTAAGACGTTGTCTATAGGCTGGTGGTGCTGTTTGTTGTGGCGGGCTGCTGACAAAGCTTTTCCACATTTCGGCCATGCTAACCCTGCCTTCTGAGGTGCTGGCAGTGTCACAGCTGCGTTGGTGGCCTCTTCCTCCTCCTCCTCCTCCACCTCTGCCTTCGCCTTGTGCTTCCACTGAGCCCCCGGTGTCATTTGGGAATGCCCTCAGCAGTGCCTCTACCAGTGTGCACTTATAGTCGCGCATCTTCCTCTCACGCTCCAGTGAGGGAATTAAGGACGGCACGTTGTCCTTGTAACGGGGATCCAGCAGGGTGAACACCCAGTAATCAGAAGAAGTTACAATGTGGGCAAATTGGCTGTCGTTGCACAGGCACTGCAGCATGTAGTCGGCCATGTGTGCCAGGCTGCCCACAGGCAAAGACAAGCTGTCCTCTGTGGGAGGTATATCATCCGTGTCCTCTGTATCCCCCCAGCCACGCTCCAGTGATGCCCAAGAGCTGCGTTGAGTGCCATCCTGCTGCGATTCCTCCTCCTCCTCCTCATCTTTCTCATCCTCCTCGTCCTCCAGAACTGTGCCCTGGCTTGAATATTTTTGACCTGGCCAATGCTGGTGCAGGAACACACCCTCTGAGCCACTTGCGAATTACTGGCCTGATAACCGTGGATATGACCCCTCTTCCTCCTCCTGTGCCACATCCTCTTCCATCATGGCCCAAAGTGTTTTTTCAAGGAGACATAGAAGCGGGATAGTAACGATGAGAACAGCGTCATTGGCCATGTTGGTGGAGTACTCAAAACACCGCAATACGCTACACAGGTCTCGCATGGAGGCCCACTCGTTGGTGGTGAAGTGTTGCTGTTCTGCAGAGCGACTGACCCGTGCGTGCTGCAGCTGAAACTCCACTATTGCCTGCTGCTGCACGCACAGTCTCTCCAGCATGTGCAAGGTGGAGTTCCACCTTGTGGGCACGTCGCATATGAGGCGGTGAGCGGGAAGGCCGAAGTTCCGCTGCAGCACAGACAGGCGAGCAGCAGCAGGGTGAGAACGCCAAAAGTGCGCACAGACGGCCCGCACTTTATGCAGCAGCTCCGACATATCCAGGTAGTTTTTTAGAAAATTCTGTACCACCAAATTCAGCACATGCGCCAGGCAAGGGATGTGCGTCAAACCGGCTCGGCCCAGAGCCGCTACGAGATTTCGGCCATTGTCGCACACCACCAGGCCGGGCTTGAGACTCAGTGGCAACAACCACTCATTGGTCTGTTGTTCAATGCCCGTCCACAGCTCCTGCGCAGTGTGGGGTTTATCCCCCAAACATATCAGTTTTAAAACAGCCTGCTGTCGTTTCCCCCTGGATGTGCTGATGTTGGTGGTGAAGGTGTTACGCTGAGCGGATGAGTGGGTGGTCGAGGAGGAGGAAGCACAGTAGGAGGAGGAGGCAACAGGAGGCAAAGAGAAATGCCCTGCAATACTCGGTGGTGGAAGGACATGCGTCAAATGGCTAGCCAGCTCAGGCCCACTTGCCACTACATTTTCCCACTGTGCAGCTAGCGAGATATAGCGTCCCTGCCTGTGCTTACTGGTCCACGTATCAGTGATTATATGGACCTTGCCACAGATGGCGTTGCGCAGTGCACACTTGATCTTGCCCCCGACTTGTTTGTGCAGGGAAGGGATGGCTCGCCTGGAAAAGTAGTGGTGGCTGGGAACCACGTACTGTGGGACAGCCACCATCCATCAGAGGTTTTTGAAACTGTCCGTGTCCACCAGACGGAATGACAGCATTTCAAAGGCCAGGAATTTTGAAATGCTGGCATTCAGGGCCAGGGATCGTGGGTGGGTAGGGGGGTACTTCCTCTTTCTCTCCAGTGTTTGGGAGGTGGACAGCTGTAAGCTTCCATAGGACCATGTGGAAATGCTTGGGGACGGTGGCGGACATGGTGACATGGTGGCGTTGCTGTCATATCGTCTGTTTGCTGGGTGGCAGGTGACACTGTCACTGTAGAGGTGGAGGAAGAGGCCGAGGCAGCAGCAGAAGAGGAAGCAGGAGGAGGCCGAGACCTTTCTTGGATTTTGAGGTAATTATTCCAATGCAGCTTGTGCCTTGAATTTAGATGCCTGGTCATACAGGTTGTGCTCAGGTTGAGAACATTTATGCCCCGGCTCAAGCTATCATTGCACAGCTTGCAAACCACTCGTGTCTTGTTGTCAGCACATTGTCTGAAGAACTGCCACGCGGGGGAACGCCTTTGAGCTGCCTTTGGTGTGCTAGGTCCCTGGGTGTGGTGGGTAGTAGCAGGCCTACTGTCTAGGGGACCCTCGCTCCGCTTTTGCAACCTGCTTCCTCTTTTGTTGTGCTGGTGCCTCTGTGCGACCACCACCTCCTCCTCCAAACTGCACACGTCACTCACATGACCCTCATTCCATATGGGGTCTAGGACTTCATCATCCTCCACATCATCTTCCACCCACCCTTCACCACTGCCCTCCTTGTCAGTCTGCACACTGAGGCAAGCTGCAGCAGTTGGCACCTGTGTTTCGTCATCATCAGAGATGTGCTGCGCTGGTGTTTCCATGTCCTCATCCTGCAACAGAAGTGGTTGGGCATCGGTGCACTCAATGTCTTCCACTTCTGGGGCAGCGCTATATGGATGGCCCACGGAAAGCACATTAGGACAGTCATCAAAAAGCATAAGAGTCTCTTGCAGGACTTGGGGCTCAGACTGCTTGGCTAATTTACAAGGGGCTGAGGTGAAAGACAGATGGCCATGGAGTTCAGGTGCCAACTCTGAGCTTTCATCAAGAGACCGGGAGGGAGACAATGTGAAGGAACTGGAGGCATTGTCAGCCACCCAATCTACTATCACCTGTACTTGGTCTGGCCTCACCAATTGTTGAGGGGCTTTCTGGCCTACCATATACCGGTGAAGGTTCTGTTGGCTATCTGAGGAAGGTGTTTCCCTTGTGCGTGTAGCTGGCACACCTCGACCACGTCCTCTCCTTCCAACAGGAGGTTCACCAACACCACCAACACCAGCAGCACCAGCATCACCAGCAGCACCATGACCACGTCCCTTATTTTCTCTCCTCATTGTGCCCGCAAATGTACTATGTATCCCTATGTAAGTATTTATTGATACCAATTAATACCTTTTTTTTTTTTTTATAAAACACCAACGTAGCCAGACTTTTTATTTTGGTGCAAGAAATGCACCGCTCACACCAACAGCTGGAAGCTCTCCCTTTAGAACTAGGAAATGATTTTTGAACAATAATGTGTCACTAACAGCAACAGCTAGAACCTCTCCCTTAAGAACTAGGAGATGATTTTTGAACAATAATGTGTCACTTACAGCAACAGCTGGAAGCTCTCCCTTTAGAACTAGGAGATGATTTTTGAACAATAATGTGTCACTTACAGCAACAGCTGGAACCTGGGCCTATAGGAGTAGGCAATGATTTTTGAACAATAATCTGTCCCTCTAAGCAACAGCTGGAAGCTCTCCCTTTAGAACTAGGAGATGATTTTTGAACAATAATCTGTCCCTCTACGCAACAGCTGGAACCTGGCCCTATAGGAGTAGGCAATGATTTTTGAACAATAATCTGTCCCTCTAAGCAGAAGCCTCTACCTAGTGCAGTCAGATCGTTGTGTAATGCAGGGTTTGATCTGCAATCTGTCATTCAAAGCAGCAGTATGTGAAATTTCGAATTAATCCCACAATCTGATCGTTGTGTACGATCCCACAATCTGATCGTTGTGTATGATCGTAACGATCGTTGTGGAAGTGAGTGTATCGCGCTTAGGATAGGAGTTGCTCAGCTGCTGCCCTCCAGAATTCCCTCCCGTGGGTGGGATTAGTGCAGTATTAATTAAGTTTGGGTATGGCGCTGCCTGAGCTTTGGGTACAAAGTAAGTAAAAAAATATTTTAAATATCTCAGTGCAATGTGCTAGTATGATGTGCTAGTTATAAAGTGTGCCTCTAGTGTGGGCCGTGTCTTTCCCGTGCTTACATGTGTAGTGCAAGCGTGCTCTTGTAACAATGGTTTCAATTGACGTTTTAAATATCTCAGTTATATGGATTTAGCTTGTATTACAATAAGCCCCAAATAATAATTTATATAAGTCAACCACAAATCCTAACATAAATCATTCAAAGTTCAAAAAACATATAAATAAATAAATAAACAAAAAATGTTAAATTGTGCAAAGTCCGAGTAATGTGCTAGTGTGCATGTGCTAGTATTTCCAGAAAATCAAGATCAATTGTGTTCATAACCCAGATGAAAGATTCATAGTTGCAAAATCCTTTTGTTGTGTGTGATATAAGGTGTTAATCAAGGTTTTCCAATCCTTATCCAGATCCTTAGCAGTTATCAGCTAATAGTTCTATATACAGTAAAAGTGCAAAAGTGCTCAGAGGTGACAGTCCATTAATCTTCTATATTTGGAACCCTTGATATGGGAGAAGGGATGTGATTCACGCGTGCTCCCCAATGATCGTTGTGTTAGGCAGGGTTTGATCTGCAATCTGTCACTCAAAGCAGCAGTATGTGAAATCTTGATTCTCAAATTTCTGCAATCTGTCCCTCAGAGCAACAGTAGTAGTAATCTCAGGATGCAGGATAAGATGTTAAAATGTCTGCAATCTGTCCCTCACAAAAACGCTGGCAGCTTCCTCTCCCTACACTATTCAGAGTCTCAGAAAGTATGTGACTGCAGCATCAAGTGACTCCAGCTTATATAGAGGCTGGGTCACATGATGCACTGGCCAATCACAGCCATGCCATTAGTAGGCATGGCTGTGATGGCTTCTAAGGGCAAACCAGTGAAACGCTTGTTGATTGGCTGCCCTGTAGCTATTCAACATGCGTCATCAACTACCAGAACCCAGAACCTGAACCCGAACTTTTTTTGAAATGTCCGTGTTCGGGTCCGGGTCCCGGACACCCCAAAGTTCGGTACGGACCCAAACGTTGCAGTCCAGGTTTGCTCAACACTATCCTACACAAAGCAGCAATGGTGCCAAACTCTTAATCATCCCAGAAAGGTATCCCACTGCATATCGCACTGGAAAACAACATTAAAAATTCTCCATAGGTGGTACCTCACACCTCAAATACTAGCGAAACACTGCCCAGGTGCTCACTCCCCATGCTGGAGGAAATGTGGACACGTGGGTCCTATCAGTCATATATGGAGGTACTGCCCGCAAATTACTACCTTTTGGCAAGACGTAACCAACCTCATCTCCTCTATTACGGGGTTAACTCACTCACTGCCACCCGAAACAGCACTCTTTGGCATTAGCATAGAGAAATGGCCAACTGAATTCCATGTCTTTATCACTCACACTCTGATAGCAGCCAGGAGAACACTGCCCAACTCGTGGAAATCTGACACATCTCCTTACGTTTCTAAAACTATTAGCTTCCTAAACTCACACGCATCTCTAGAGCTAATGTTCGCAAGACTGCATGGCAAAAGCAACATATGCCAACGGAAATGGGCATGCTGGACTAGAGACAAAAGAAACACGGTCACATAGTGACCAAACCAGGAATGGACACACACCCAATAAAACCTAAAAGTGATTACTACAAAATGTCTGCCAAGGAAAAATATACTCACTCTAGACTAAACCCATTATCTCTTTTTCCTCTTAAAACACCAAGTTTACATTTCTTATGTTTTGTGCTCCTATAGGTTCAGGTACCGAACCAATGTTGAACTACACCTCATATGTTTTCTCTGTTATACAAGTTACTCTTTTCCCTATAACATTTAACTAATGTCTCCCTTTGCTTGATCCAATCTGCTGACATTATTTGCATTGCCATGTATGTTTTCTCTGATAAATCCTGTATGTACCCTAATAACCCTTTAATAAAGATCAAGATTTAAAAAAAAAAAGAACTGTCCACCAAAATGATGAAAGAAAAAAGGGGGGAAAACACACATATCAAATGACACAAATACCACACACGGCCACCACCTGAGTTATCCCACCCCACCTCTCTCTTATCTAAAACCAACAATGTGTACATGGCTCATAGATGGGTAATCAGGGCCCTTCCAATCTGTGGGGAAGCTCAGAAGGCTATCATCAAATCATAGTAAAAGGATCCAATCTGAAATATTTACTCACTTAGGAAAACCACCAAGCATCAGTGTGAAAGTGTTCAAAATGTCAAACAGCAGAGTTAACAGAGTTCCTAAAGTGCATTAAAGAGAGGTCTACCTCCCAGATAGTCTCATGAAATGTCGCTGCAACATTTCCTTGCTGTCCACAGTGGTTCTCTTGCAGAAGACTGACCAGCTGCACGGATTGAAGCTGAACACACCTGCCTGTTTGTGTGGGAGATACACAACAAGTGCACTTGCCTGGGCATGAGAATGCCTGGCATCTACCTCTGGTAAGAGTCTTTCCCTTGGGAGTGGTGTTCACAATTATCCTGTGCACTTGGTATGGTGATGGAAGTGCCTGGACTATCGGCTATCATTTAACTATATGGGTTATGATCACTTTGTGAAATGTGGATTGTGGTATCTCTATAATATTAATAAAAAAGAAAAATAAAAAAGAAAAAATGTCGCGCTAAGTATCAGAGTGTGAACAAATCAAATGCAGGTGGGTCTCCTCTCCCTCCTATCAACAGGTAATTGGAAAGTATACCTAACTGGTGATAATAATGAAAATCAAACCCACCACCTAGGTGATATACATTTGTATATGAAAAACATCAAAAACTAGTGATATTAAATCAATAAGCAAACAAACTTATATGTGAAGAAATAAACAATATTGAAAGTGCATCCAAAATGTCTCTGTTTGTTGAATCCTTGATCAGTCAAGATCCACGTGGAGATACTTCAGAGTAAATGATGTGCATAAATCATCAAAAATTCAACTCTAGTGTCCACCACCACCTTGAGTAAACACAGCGGGTGACAAAAGTAAGGTAATGCCCTTACCAGATGATGTGACCCCCTATCTCTAGTGAGGTCAAAAAGGCCTGCAGATATAACCCTCTGTGGGGTATATGATGTTTGGCAGCCTTCACTCCGGTCACTAGGGACGCAGTCCCGGGTTTCACCCTCTGGTCTCACGCTGTTCCCTCAGTGCATGGCCCGATGGTATATAATGAAGCAAAAATCCACATAGTGTGATACCGTACTTATTGGGTTTATTATAAAAAGGAATCAAAAGGTTCTCACAAACGTAAAAGCAAACACAAGCGTAGAAAGTAGTTAAAATCAGCCGGCATAAAAAAGAGCTTGTTCCCGTCCGTATCAGAATCACAAGGGGCGTGGTGACGTCAGCGCGTGGCTCCGCCCTACATGTTTTGTCATATGTGACGTCTTTCTATAATATTACACTTACCACTGGACTTTGCATTATCCACTGATGTTATATTTTGAGCACTGCTTTATATGTCCTTTATTTGGTGATATCTACATTTGTTGCACATTTATATATTGTTATAGCAGCAGCCGCATATACTTTTTTCTGTGGTTGAGAATCACCCTGTAGTTTGTGCTGGCGCAGGTTTAAGGTCCTTTTGTTTGTAGGACAGGGCCCCCGTTTGCGGGCCCTCGTTGGTTAATGTTATAAAGTGTATTGATATTTTCAATGTTTAATTTTCTATTGACTTACCTCTGTAGATGGATTCATGTTATCTTGAGGATTTGCGAAAAAGGCATGTCCTTGTGTTCATTATTTTTTATTTAAAAGATAAAGTGAAAATTACAAAAAGTACAAAAGTAAACAGTATAAAGAGAGCTTGAAGGTACTGTACATAGTGCATAATGGGTACAGCTGGGCGTCCATCATATACAGATTTACACAGAGGTATGGACTTGTGGGCTGCAGGTAGTCAAGGTAATCAAAAGGAGATGACAGTTCACAGTATAAGAAGCCTAGTAATGGTGCAGTAACACAGGGGATTTTTGTTGGCGCTAATTAGTACCACTGTGTGTGATATGATGGTGGGTGATGGGGATGTTAAGAGTCAAATAATCAATCATGGGGAGGGATCCAATGGGGACAGCTTCACAAATAGCAGCTGATGTAAAAGGTAGAAGAGGCCTCTGCAATGGCAAGAGAAGAAAAAAACAGTGCTACTAAGTGTAGAAGTTTAAAAAGCATTTAATAACAAGGGATTAAAGCTATTCACAAACAGATGAGTATAGCAGGCATTGCAGTGTAAGTCACTGCACACTTCTTTAGGTTCCTATAAGCATCAGTGTCCAGTAAATGGTGGATGTAAAGTCCAGGATGTATGCAGGTCTCCTGTACCCTGTCTCGCTGGGGGCTCCCAGTGCTTCCTGCTTCCGGGACCTGCATTACGATTCACGGGTGACGTACTTCTGGTAGGCATGCTGTGGCTTGCGGTGATGCATTGTCAGAGTCTGCGCTCCCTCTTCAGGCCGATATCATGCCATGTTGGAGTGGGTCATTATATGGGCAAATGGGGGTGACGTCAGATGCATGGAGCATTCACAATAGGCAGTGTGGAAGGGCTCTAGGCTCAGAATAGGCTCCACTAAAATGCAGTCAAAATGGGACAACTATACATACATTCTAATGGGGAACATTCTACAAGAGTATACATCACTTATCGAACAAAATAAAAACATATATATGTAAGGGCAATTATAATACCTTGTATGCAATATAATTCGCCTGCGCTAATAAGCGCACTTTCCAGCTCTTTTGCATAATGCATTTGATCGACCTGTGTTGAAGCAGACAGACACACAGACACAGATTGCTTCATCTCACATAGCCGCTCGCAGGGATTGTCCTGCTTTTTCCATGGCTGGTGTGTTTATTTATACTCATCAAACAGAGAGAACAAAAGGGACTGATGGCTTCACAATCAGCCAATCAGCCTCCAAGGCACAGTCACATGACATGAGCTCAATACAAAACTACCAACCAATGACGCACTTGTTTACATTCAAACTATACAATAGGAAAGGCATGCATGTATGGGGGGGGGGTCGGCCGGCCCGTGTGAGAAAACAACTGGCACATGTAATCCATGTGCTTTTCTCACAAAGGCCACACAACAATCACCCCACACATGCACTAACCTGCCAATTACAATGAATCACTACCCAATACAGCTCTCTGAACTTATATTCAATAGCGATTATGCTACTGTTCCATTAAAGGGTAAATTACAACACAAAGGAATATAGCTGCAGACCTCTGTCACATTGATCAGATGCCACAGAAAGCCTACAGATCATTATCCTTACATAAAAGGCAATACTAATTCCATAAGGCAAGTAAACTGCCGCCAAGCAGATCGATCTGTACAGAAGACAGGGGCCCCCTGATTGACGGTAATACACCCGCGCCACAGAACGTGCATTGCACCTCAAAGATCCGGACCAGCATTTGCTCCAGCGATAACCACTCAGGGTGCCTGCTGGCCGGGATGATCGGGCGGTAGCGTGTAATTATCAATTGATGGAAGATTTTCATTGTATGTGGCCTTTCCTCAATATCGGTTAAAGCCATATTCGCTGTACACAGCGAATACCGGTAAACCAACACTGGGAGACACTGTGACAATATATAATACACATCCTAAATTTCTACAACAATATAAAACACACAGATGTATAAAAATAGTTGAGTTGGAGGGGCGTGGCGACCAGCGCGGAAGATGGCAGTCTAATCCTGCAGCTCCGCATGGCCACCCGGGACAATAGACTACAACGTCTACCTCCGCACCGCAAAGCAACTACCATCAGCAGGATCTGACTCAGCAGAGCTCCAGCTACAAAACGGTATGACCCGCAGGAGGAAAGAGCTTCAGCAAGTGAAGAAACTGGCGAGTTTCTTCCAAGCCTCCAGCACTAGGCCGCAAAAGCAGGGCAGTGTCCTACAGCTACAACGACGGGTCAGTGTACGGAACGAAGGCATGAACGAAAAGACGTGCACTCCGCAACTTAGTAAGGTGGGATAGCGAAGGGTCTTCGGGGAGTTCCTCTCCCTCCACAAGAAGTCCAGTAAAGGCAAAGCCACGTAGGGAATCTCCTCACAGGCAAGACCCGGAGGCCAACATGGAACTGGGCCCATCACAACCCGGAGAAGCAAACCAGGCAGTGGGCAAGGATCCTATAGCAGAATTCCCAACGCAAGGTCAGCCAATCTCAGACGTGACACTAAAAAATATGCTACTATCACTGAGATCCTCTCTACAGGCTGACTGGCAGGGATGTATGCAACAATTCCAAACAGACCTCCATAAAGCAGAAACAAGAATAACAAATATTGAGTCCTCAATGGAAGGATATACTACATCCCATAACTCAGTAGTGAATGCATACTTGGGGCAAAAGGAAGAACTAGAGTGGATCAAAGACAAAATGGCGGACTTGGAAGACCGCAGCAGACGGACCAATCTTAAGATTAGAGGCATCCCCGAGTCCGTGCAGGCTGACCAACTTCACCACTATGTTAACACCCTCTTTGCAGCCCTAGTGCCAACTCTATCACCCACGGACCTAGCCATTGATAGAATCCATAGATTACCCAAGCCATCGTTCATAGCCTCGGACCTACCCAGAGACACATTATTGAGGATCCACTTCTACCAATCCAACGAAGCCATAATGTCATCTTTCAGACAGAAAAACACACTCCCAGAGCAATACAAAGGCCTCCAAATGCTCCCGGACCTGTCGAAACACACATTGCAGAAACAAAGGAATCTGGCCACAATAACTAAGGTGCTGAGGAATCACAACATTCCCCACAAATGGAGATACACAGCGTGCCTGCTCATAACCTACAAGGGCTCTACATCCCAAATCTTAACCATGGAAAATGGAGTACAACTCCTTCAACAATGGGGAATCCTGCCTATCACTTCAGAGTCCCAACCATCCACAAGCGGGACATCCATCACAACCCAAGAGGAATGGCAATTGGTATCCCGCAAACGCACAGCAAAGAAAAACCACACAAGCGGAGGTAACCATCCACCTTAATGCCACAGCATGCATAAAGTCCCAGGCCTAGGATGACAAATTGTCCAGTGGCCCTCCAAGTTAAAAAGATGGGTCTTACCATCACGGATCACATGCATGACCCTCTTTTTATAACGAACCTGAATTTCTCCCACTTTCCTACTATCATCTCTCCCTCTCCCCACCAACCCAGCTTTGAAGGTACAGAGTCTCTTCTCCAATTCGACCCGACCTCGACAACATACAGCACAACAAAACACCTCCACTCTAAAAGACCAAGACCCCACTTGTTAACGTACCACTTCAAAGACCAAACACAGCTATGAAAATCAAAAATGAATATCAAGTGTTTATCTATTAACGCAAATGGGCTAAACCACCCGGCCAAAAGATTCTCACTATGGAAAGAAGCCACCAACAGCAAAGCAGACATCCTGGCAGTCCAAGAAACAGACTTTACCACTCGACAACCACCCAAATTTGAACACAAACACTATCCAAACATTCTCTTCTCCAATGCATTTGAAAAAAAAAGAGGAGTCCTCCTGGCAATCAGACGCTTGGTAACTTTTAAGCTGCACAACTTAATATCGGACACACAAGGACGGTTTATCATACTGGCATGTGAGCTGAACAACAAACCACTAACATTGGTCAAGGTCTATGCTCCAAATTCACATCAGCTGAGATTTGCCAGAAGGTTATTCCAAAGAATAGAAAAGGTTAAGTATGGGGACTTGTTGATGTGTGGAGACTTTAATGCTACAGTTGACCCGGGGCTGGACACAACCTCCTCAGCCAAGGGCCGACTGCCATCACTGGGGAAATTGTTTCAGGAGGAACGGGTATACGATGTCTGGAGGTGCCAACATGCCTCAGAAAGAGATTACACGCACATGCCAGACATCGTACTTACTCAAGAATAGATATGTTTGTTGTGAGCCTGGGCCTACTCCTGAGGGCCTCCACGTCCTCCATCAAGGATATCACATGGTCAGACCATGCGGCGGTCGAATTGGTGGTGGAGGAGCAGGGGTCCCCGGACAGGAGCCAGATATGGAGATGCAACATTAAAAGCCTGCAGCACCCACAATGCAATAGGCACATATCTCAACAACTTAAAGAATTCTTCCACTTGAACACAAACTCAGTCTCAGACCCTTGGGTCTTATGGAATGCGCACAAAGCATTTATAAGGGGAGTATGTATTCAGCAAAATGCTAGACTCAGAAAACAATACAATGCGACACTCTCAAAAACACTTAAAGCCATCCACGAACTAGAAACACTAAACAAGAAAAATCCAAACATAGCAACATCAAACCAACTACACAACCTAAGACACGAATTAAGAATCCTTATGACAGAACAGTACGACAAGCACCTAAATAGACTAAAGCTCAACCACTACCCCCAATCAAACAAGACAGGCAAATATTTGGCAAACAAACTCAAATCTAAACAAGCAAGCACTAGAATTTCACACCTCATACACCCAACAACAAAAAGAAAATCACACACCCCCAAGAGATTGCAGATGAGTTTGCGGAATACTACAG
This sequence comes from Glandirana rugosa, assembly GCA_018402905.1. Classification (NCBI taxonomy): domain Eukaryota; kingdom Metazoa; phylum Chordata; class Amphibia; order Anura; family Ranidae; genus Glandirana; species Glandirana rugosa. Next base: position 131,395 of record BLSH010068797.1, read on the forward strand.
TTCCCTGTATAACTTACGAGAAGACAAGTCCACTCACCAACCAACAGAAAGGGAAATACAAGAATTCCTAGACAAAATAAACCTCCCTACCCTTGCAAAACCCCAACTTGACACACTTAACACCCCGATTTCTGAAAAAGAGGTATTACAAACCATAGCATCCCTACCAAATGGGAAATCACCAGGCCCAGATGGACTACCCAATGACTTTTACAAGCTATTTCAACAAGACTTAGCCCCACACCTAGTACGAGTCTTCAATAAAGCAACTGATCAATCAACCCTCCCGCAAGAGATGCTCAAAGCCCACATCATCACCCTACCTAAACCAGGAAAGGACCCCACATCCCCAGCAAATTTTAGGCCTATCTCTCTATTAAATTCAGACGTGAAAATCCTAGCAAAACTAATAGCGAAACGTATCATGACCATCCTACCCCTATTAATACAAAAAGATCAAACAGGATTCATTGCAGGGTGTCAAACGTCAGACTCAACTAGGAGAGTTATAAACATCATGGACCAGGCTGAAAAAACAGGAACGCCTTCTCTGCTTCTAGCTTTTGATGCAGAGAAGGCATTCGACAGAGTGCATTGGCTATATATGAACAAAACCCTACAGAAATTTGGATTTTCAGGCAATATTCTCTCCACTATCCAAGCTCTATACTCGTGCCCCTCAGCACAAGTGTATGGCTCAAACACCCTCTCCAAACAATTTAATATTGCTAACGGAACGAGACAAGGGTGCCCCCTTTCTCCCATAATTTTCAACCTAGTACTAGAACCCCTGGCTGAAGCAATTCGCTCAAACCCCTCAATAACAGGTTTTAACGTCCGAAGCAGACAACATAAAATTAGTCTGTTCGCGGATGACATCATATTATTATTGACAAACCCAAAGAAATCACTTATTTCGGCGTACCACACACTACAACAGTTCAGCGAAATCTCCTATTACAAAATAAATACAACAAAGTCCACCATATTAGATCTTGGCATGCCCCCGCCCATTATACAGAGCCTCAAATCCCAATTCCCATTTACATGGGAACCAAACAGCATAAGATACCTAGGTATCAATTTAACTAAAAAGGTATCCAAACTAGTAGCCGCCAACATAAACCCACTAATAGTAAAAATATCAAACAACCTCTCTTCTGCATTAAAACATGAAATATCCTGGGGAGGCAGACTAGCGGCAGTCAAAATGAACATACTCCCCCAAATACTGTACATCCTTAGAGCACTCCCAATTCCCCTACCGAAACACCAACTGATTAAATTAAAAAATATCATTAAAAAATTCATTTGGCAGGGCAAAAAGGCAAGATGTGCAGAAACCACACTTACGAAACATAAATCAATAGGGGGAGCAAGCATGCCAGACCTAGTTGACTACTACTGGGCAGTACACTTAGAACAACTTAAATACTGGTTCCCAAAGGAGGAAACCCCCCTATGGGTAGAGATAGAAAAAAGTGTATCAACCACTACAGACCTCAGAAACATTCTACTGATTGAGAACTGGAAACCAGGAGACCTCTCCCACTTCACACTCCCAATGAAAGCAACGATACTGGCTTGGAGACAAATATCCAAACAATTTAACAAATCCGACACAACAACCACAATCCCCACTCCCCTAGAAGTACTGGACTCAATGATTCCATGGCTCAGTACAAAACCCTTAAGAAATTGTAAAATACGAAACATCCAACAACTACATGACAGCAGAGGAGTCAAAACACAAACGCAGTTGATGGAGGAATTTCACATCCCTCAACAACAACTCTACAACGTAACCCGCATAACACAATTCCTCAAAAACCACCCACTAAAGGACACTAAGGTAAACCCAAAGATATGGAACTATTTATCTAACACAAAAAGTGAAAAAAAAAGGGATCAGCATGTTTTACAATACCCTAAATGAGAAAAAGACATTTGGCAAAACAGGGCCAATGACAAAATGGGAAAAAGATCTTCAATGTACATTTACAAATGACCAATGGAAGACAGCCATTGCCTCCATTGAGAAAGTCTCACACTGCAACTCACACTGGGAGATGTCCTTAAAAATAAGAAGTAGATGGTACCTTACGCCACACAGGGTGGCTAAGTTCTCCCCTGACCGCTCCCCATCATGCTGGAGGGAATGTGGTCAGGTGGGAAACCTGCTACATATATTATGGGAATGCCCAGCTCTAACGAGCTTTTGGAACTCAGTGTTCAGACTGATAGCTTCTAAAACAGGGATACTCAAAAAACCATGCCCCAACCTGGCAATTTTAAACATAGGTATAGACACATACCCCCCTATATATAGGCCGGTGGTCACACATACTCTATGGCAGCAAGATCACTAATACTTCAGAAATGGAAGAACATTGACACACCAGCCATCTCTGAGGTCAAAAAATTAGTGGATATAAACTTAACATACGAGAAACTTTTGGCTTTCAATTCATTATCGTACAAAAAACGGCAAGATACATGGAGTTGTTGGTCAAATATTAGAGTGTACTAATGGTAAACATGAAAGAACTGGAGTACCTAAATAATAAAATGAAGTAAGGAAATACTCTGTAATCCTTCCCCTCTTAGCCCTCATACCCCCTCTCTCTTTCTTTTGTACCCTCTAATCCTATCCCCCCTCTCTTACGTTACAATGCTCGCAAACTATTGTAGTCCCACAAACACTTCAATAACTGTTAATTAACTGTTAAATCTCTGTTTGTTTACCTATATTGTATCTGACATTGTTTCTTCGCAACAAGTGATATTCCAATGGTTTGCACCATACTCTGTTATGCTTTAAACTCAATAAAAAATATTATTAAAAAAACAAAATTGTTGAGTTCAGGGCTGGAAGAAAGCTCACCGTATTCTAGTACATTAATATGTGTAAGATCATACTATGGACGGATGGATGCACAATTGTTATGGACGGAACTTAAATCAATGACGGGATTTATGAGATATATATGTATACATATTATTTCTTATTATATAGCAGGATGAATAGTGGTTGGAAATTATATACAAATTTATCGTTTTTTTTATATAATTTCCAACCACTTATCGGACAGTGATGCTTATAGGAACCCAAAGAAGTGCGCAGTGACTTACACTGCAAGACTATACTCATCTGTTTGTGCGTAGTTTTAATCTCTTTTATTAAATGCTTTTTAGCGTCTACACTTAGAGACGCTGTGTTTTTTTCTTCTAGTAATGGTGCAGTAACGGCTTTAGAAGTAACGTATAATGCCTTCTAGCTAAGGTTACTGAAAAAGGAAAAGAAAAAGGTAAGACATGGAGTAACTCAAATTATAGAGTGGTATAATTTGGTCAATATATGATGGCAAACGGCACCCGGATATGTATAAAAAAATAAACCCTTGCACACACCTATGTGAAAAAAGACACAATGTAATAAAATAAGTAAAGTGCTGCTGCTAAAATCTGAGAGTGTACCACTCACTCCAATGTGCTAAAATACTCAAGGTGATTCAGCCCCACACTTGTACTATATGAATAAACACATACATGTAAATCCAAAAGTCCATCAGATATATAGCAGAGTCCACACATAATTTCACAATTCACAAAAGTAAAATAAAACAAAAATACATAAAAAATAGAAAAGTCTTATTGTATGTGCTTCACCACCAACAACAAAATCCTTATAAACATGCTTGCTTTTATATATTATCCATGCCTTGTGTAACCACCACCATTGGCTGCTCATATCCTGTTATGGCCTATAGGTCCAATGTGCTTGTCCCTGTAAGGGCAACATCTGGATGCAGTCTGATCCATGTTATGTTTCCTCCTGGTCTGCTCTCACTCTGTTATGACATTCACCAATATTACGAGTGGAAACTCAGAAATAAAACATACAGGCCATCATAATGCTTTCCATAAAACAAACCATATATTTTAAAAAGCTTAAGTAAAACTACTCATATTCAAAAGTGCTGTGACAGCTGATGCACAACAGACAAATTGCTTGTGTGTATTATAAATCACTGCTGGAGGCTGTAGCTTTTGGGTAAATGATCAGGTTACTGTCCCCTTAAAGCCACAACCTACCTCTCCACAAGATACCAGGTACCCAGGGCCGAAACTGGGGGGGGGGGCAGGGCGGACACGTGCCCCGGGCGCCGCAATGAGAAGGACGCCAAGATGGGGGCCATACACTGCCCCTTCACTAGCAGCAGATGGTGTCGGAAATGATAGTGGTGCCGGTAATCATATCAGTGTCGGCAATGATCAGCATACCCTGCTGTGTCTCTCCCCTGCCTCTGAGGTTTTATGTGGTGGCAGACACTAGGACCCAGGAAATCGTAGTAGTATCCCTGTCCTACCCCTTCCCTGTCCTACCCACACCCCTGTCCTATCCCACCCCACCTCAGTCCTATCCCTCCCACCCCATCCCTGTCCTATCCCCCCACCCCATCCCTGTCCTATCCCCCCACCCCATCCCTGTCCTATCCCATCCCATCCCTGTCCTATCCCTCCCACCCATCCCTGTCCTATC
>BLSH010068797.1:136807-152249 GCA_018402905.1 Glandirana rugosa
CCTATCCCTACCCCACATCCCACCCCAACCCTGTCCTATCCCATCCCATTGCTGTCCCATTCCACCCCATCCCTATCCTATCCCATCCCATCGCTTTCCTATCCCATCTCATCCCTGTCCTATCCCATCCCATCACTTTCCTTTCACACCCACCCAATCCCTTTCCTATCTCACCCCTGCCCTGTCCTATCTCACCCCTGCCCTGTCCTATCCCACCCCTGTGATATCCCATGCCACCCTTGTCCTATCCCATCCCATCTCTGTCCTATTCCACCCCATCCCTGTCCTATCCCATCGCTGTCCTATCCCACCCTATCCCTGTCCTATCCCATCCCTGCCCTATCCCATATATGTTTACAGTGACATTTGTTTTATTATGTTTTTCTAAGTTTTCCTAACTATTAGTTAGGCCTTGCTAGTTATTTTCTTAAAAAAAAAGAATGGGGGGGTGCGGAACCACACTGATCTTTGTTCCCTTTCATGTTCTTTAGGTAGATCTCAAAGGTTTGCCTACTCCTGGTATAGATGTAGACAGCAACTGAAGGGGTTGGCTCCCATTGGGCTCCACCTCCAGCAGGCGTGGGGTTAACTGTGATGTAACTCAACTGCAAAAATAAATTTGACTAGAGCCCCACAACCCCCCCTCCCAGTATTGTATTGATAATATATGGAATCTAAAGAACGAGGCTGATGTGACCTTTGAAATATAGCACATACACATTATTAATAGTATTAATAAAGTGTATATGCTATATTTCAATGTTCACAACAGCCTCATTCTTTAAATTCCATGTATTATGAATACAATGTGTGTGTGTGTGTCTGGGGGGGGGGGGGGGTTGTAGTTAGGTTGCTTATTAGTCTTTACCAGGAGGTCCACCGGTCGGTGGGGGGTGCAGTTTGGCATTTTTACGCTGGGCACTGAGTGACCTTGTGGGGGGGGGCACCAAACTGAGTCTTTGCCCTGGGTGAAAGAATATCTAGCTTCGCCACTGCAGGTACCTTTCAAAACTTGCTACTACAATGCACAGATGGACATCCTATGTCACCATGGGCGTGGCTTCTTCAGAGGGAAAAGAACAGTGGCGATGTAATGCCGACATTATAAAAACTGTGATGTTTATACGTTTCTATGGTGATTCCTCCTGTCATGTCAATCTCCTATATTATTATGCCACAGGGATGTGAACAGTGCTGTAGTAGCTCACAATACTACAACACCGCTCTATGAAGTCACCTCTCGTGCAGATAACCGGCAATAAACTCCCTAGATGGTCAGAACTTACACTGGATAGACCCTTAAGCCCAGCAGGGGAACATAGTCTTCAGTATATAAACGGGGTAATTGACCATATTGTGGGAGAATCTTACCAATTCTCGCCAGCCAGGATCTCTGTTTGAGGGCATGGTAGCCCATGTTTATTTAAAAGAAAGTTCAAAATAATAATCAAAGGGGTTTCCCACACAGGGGGTTGTCATCACCATTGTATATATCAGCCTACTGCTGCTGGCATAAATCATAGACTCAGCCACCTTGCTCATAATCGATCAGTAGCCCTCCTGGCTAATAAGTGATCAGTAGCCCTCCTGGCTCATAAGAGATCAGCAGCACTCCTGGCTTGTAAGCGATCAGTAGCCCTCCTGGCTTGTAAGCGATCCACTGCAGCGTGATCGCGGGTCACACCTCTGCCTCCTTGCAGACTTGGTTGATGAGACTGCTTCTTAACAGGCCTCCACCCAGCTGGACAATCAGTGTCCTGGTAGGTCACAAAATCCGGACACAGGACTGGGAATTTCATCTAGGCTTGTGCAATTCATTTCGATCCAAATTCGTTGTATATATCAGCCTACTGCTCTTGGCATAAATCATAGACTCAGCCTCCTTGCTCATAATCAATCAGTAGCCCTCCTGGCTCATAAGCAATCAGCAGCTCTCCTGGCTTGTAAGCGATCAGTAGCCCTCCTGGCTTGTAAGCGATCCGCTGCAGCATGATCGCGGGTCACCCCTCTGCCTCCTTGCAGACTTGGTTGACAAGACTGCTTCTTAACAGGCCTCCACCCAGTTGGACAATCAGTGTCCTGGCAGGTCACGGACAAAACACGGACCCAGGACTGGGAATTTCATCTAGGCTTGTGCAATTAATTTCGATCCAAATTTGTTTTTTAACAAATTTTTCGAAATTCAGGAGTTTGGACAAATCCAAATTTCCGAATTTTTGTTTTTTCGAATTTGAGAGTTCGGTAATCGGAAAATTGGAAAATCCGAAATATGGTAATTCAGAAATTTGGCAATCCGGAAATTTCAGAATTTGGAAATCCGAAAATTAAAAATTCAAAAATTAGAAAATCGGAAATAATAACTAATAATAACTAATTTTACTAACTATTAAATTATAGGTATTGGAATTTTCTTTCAAATTTGGCTGTTAGTGATACATTTTGGATTTAAGTTCACTAACAGCCAAATTTGAAAGGAAATTCCAATACCTATAATTTAATAGTTATTTATTAGTTAGCTATTATTTCAAATGTTCTTTATTATTTTCTAATTTTTGACTTCCGAATTTCCGAATTTTCTGTATTTTTACTTCCGAATTTCTGCATTTTCGAATTTCGAATAGCCGAATTTGCAAATTTCCGATTTCCGAATAATTTGAATTTCCGAAAAAATAAAAAACTGAATGGAACAAAAACGAATTAATTTTTCGTCCATGCACAAGTCTAATTTCATCCCACTCGGAACGCTACGAAATTCCCGGGTTCCAGATCCCGAAGTAAACTTTAAAAAACAATGAGGAAACTGAAAAGCCAGTTTCCTCTTAAACGCACAAAGCCCCTGGAGCCCCTCAACCTGCCCGGTTGAGAACCCTGGGTCATCCCTACTCACTAGACCCTGGCAGGGCAACGCTCTGCCACAATACACAATGGGGAATTTATGAGCTCAGTTTTTGATAGACTGAGTTTGAGGAATTGTTGTGACATCAATACTGATATAGAAACCGAAAAAAAGGAGGGCGAAAATGCCTAGTGCATTACCTTAGACACCTTAAAAATGTATTTACAAAATGCCAAAAGCATACTCACAAACATACAAGGATAAAATGCATGTCATGTACAACTCCAGTATCGAGGATGACTTATCTCTGGGTTGGACATCTGACGCGTTTTGAGAGGCAATCTCCTTTCTGTTTCTAGTGACTTGGAGTTTCCCTACTCAAGGAGAGCAGCACGAGTACCTGTCACCTGTCCATCAAAGTACCCAAGTACCTGTCACCTGTCCATAAAAGTACCCGAGTACCTGTCACAGCCCAACAAAGTACCCGAGTACCTGTCACCTGCCCATCAAAGTACCCGAGTACCTGTCACCAACCCATCTGAGTACCCGAGTACTTGTCACCATCCCATCTGAGTACCCAAGTACCTGTCACTAGCCCACCCGAGTACCTGTCACCAACCCATCTGAGTACCCGAGTACCTGTCACCAGCACATCTGAGTACCTGTCAACAACCCATCAGAGTACCCGAGTACCTGCCACCTGCCCATCAGAGTACTCGAGTACCTGTCACCAGACCATCAATGTACCCGAGTACCTGCCACCTACCCATTTGAGTATCCAAGTACCTGTCACCAGCCCATTAGAGTACCCAAGTACCTGTCATCAGCCCATCAGAGTACATGAGTACCTGTCACCAGCCCATCAGAGTGCCCAAGTACCTGTCACCTGCCCATCAGAGAACCTGAGTACCTGTCACCAGCCCACGAAAATACCCGAGTATCTGTCACTAGCCCATCAGAGTACCCGAGTACCTGTCACCTGCCCACCTGAGTACACGAGTACCTGTCACCAGCCCATCAGAGTACCAGAGTACCTGTCACCTGCCCATCTGAGTATCCGGGTACCTGTCACCTGCCCATCTGAGTACCCGAGTACCTGTCACTAGCCCATCCAAGTACCTGTCACCAACCCATCTGAGGACCCGAGTACCTGTCACCAGCACATCTGAGTACCTGTCAACAACCCATCAGAGTACCCGAGTACCTGTCACCTGCCCATCTGAGTACCCGAGTACGTGCCACCAGCCCAACAGAGTACCCAAGTACCTGTCACCAGCCCATCAGATTACCCGAGTACCTGTCACCTGCCCTTCAGATTACCCGAGTACCTGTCACCAACCCATCTGAGTAACCAAGTACCTATCTGAAGCCCATCAGAGTACCCAAGTACCTTTTACTAGTCCATCAGATTACCCGAGTACCTGTCTCCAGCCCATCAAAGTACCCAAGTACCTATCTGCAGCCCATCAGAATACCTGAGTTCCTATCTGCAGCCCAACAGAGTACTCGAGTACCTATCTGCAGCCCATGCCTCATAAAATATAGCTTGGGTGTTTGCTTTCCAAAATGGGGTCATTTTGGGGGTAATTCCACTGTCCTGGTGCTCCAGGGCCTTCAAAAGTGTGATAGGTATGAATGAAATTTCATGTGTAATTTATGCTCCTATAACGCCTGGCGGTGCTCCCTGCATGTTTGCCTCTGTATATGGCCAGGGTGTGAAAAAGTCTCACACATGCTATGTACATGCTATATGTTAGAAATATCTTATAAATTGACCACTTTGTGTAAAAATAAAAGCGTTTTCATTTTCTTTCCACATTTTTCAAAGACTTGTGGAAAAAAATGAACCAATCAAAAGACTCATAATGCCTCATAGATTATACGTTGGGGAGTTTGCTTTCCAAAATGGGATCATTTTGTGAGTAATTCCATTGTCCTGGTGCTCCAGGGCCTTCAAATTGTAATAGGTCATTAGGAAATTAGATGTGAAAATTCTGCTCTTAGAACGCCTGACAGTGCTCCCTGCATGTTCGCCTCTGTATATGGTCAGGGTGTGAAAAAGTCTCACACGTGGTATTGCCATACTTGGGATGAGTAGCAGAATGTATTTTGGGGGGTTATTTTTACTATATACATGCTATGTGTTCAAAATATCATATAAATTGACCACTTTGTGAAAAAAAAAATACATTTTCATTTTCTTTCCACATTTTCCGAAGACTGTGGAAAAAAATGAACCGTACAAAAGACTCATCATAATGCCTCACAGAATATACTTTGGGATGTTTGCTTTCCAAAATGGGGTCATTTTGTGGGTAATTCTATTGTCCTGGTGCTACAGGGCCTTCAAAAGTGTAATAGGTGGTTAGGAAATCATATGTGTAATTTATGCTTCTAGAATGCCTGACGGTGCTCCCTGCATGTTGGACCTCTCTATGTGGCCAGGCTGTGTAAAGGTCTCACACATGTGGTATCACCATACTCGGGATGAGTAGCAGCATATATTTTGGAGGGTAATTTTTGCTCTGTACATGCTATGTGTTAGAAATATCTTATAAATTGACCACTTTGTGTAAAAATAAGTGTTTTCATTTTCTTTCCACGTTTTTCGAAGACTTGTGTAAAAAAATGAACTATTCAAAAGACTCATAATGCCTCATTGATTATACGTTGGGGAGTTTGCTTTCCAAAATGGGATCATTTTGTGGGTAATTCCATTGTCCTGGTGCTCCAGGGCCTTCAAATTGTAATAGGTCATTAGGAAATTAGATGTGAAAATTCTGCTCTTAGAACGCCTGACGGTGCTCCCTGCATGTTCGCCTCTGTATATGGCCAGGGTGTGAAAAAGTCTCACACATGTGGTATTGCCATACTTGGGATAAGTAGCAAAATATATTTTGGGGGGTTATTTTTACTATATACATGCTATGTGTTCGAAATATCATATAAATTGACCACTTTGTGAAAAAAAAAACCTATCTGAGTACCCGAGTATCTGTCGACATCCCATCTGAGTACCCGAATACCTATCTGCAGCCCATGCCTCATAGAATATACCTTGGGTGTTTGCTTTCCAAAATGGGGTCATTTTGGGGGTAATTCCATTGTCCTGGTGCTCCAGGGCCTTCAAATTGTAATAGGTCATTAGGAAATTAGATGTGAAAATTCTGCTGTTAGAATGCATGGCGGTGCTCCCTGCATGTTGGACCTCTCTATGTGGCCAGGCTGCGAAAAAGTCTCACACATGTGGTATCGCCATACTCGAGGCGAGTAGCAGAATGTATTTTGGGGTGCTATTGGAAGTATGCATATGCTGTGTGTGAGAAATAACTTGCTATTTTGACAATTTTGTGCAAAGAGGAAAAAAAAAAATTCTTAATTTTTCCAAGAATTGTGGGAAAAAAGTACAACTTCAAAAAACTTGCCATGCCTCTTACTAAATACCGTGGAATGTCTACTTTTCAAAAAGGGGTCATTTGGGGGGTATTTGCACATTCCTGACATTTCAGGGTCTCAAGAAATGAGATAGGACATCAGTACATCAGATGTGATCAATTTTCAATGATTGGCACCATAGCTTGTAGACTCTATAACTTTCACACAGAACAAATAATATACCCTTATTTGGGTTATTTTTAACAAAGATATGTAGCAGCAGGGCTTTTTTTCTCAGAACTTCCCTTCTGAGTAGAGTTGATCGAACCCCCGGATGTTCGGGTTCGGTGGGTTCGGCCGAACCTCGGGAAAAAGTCTGGGTTCGGCACCGAACTCGACCCGAACTTTATCTCGGACCCCGAACCCCATTGAAGTCAACGGGGACCCGAAATTTTCAGCACAAAAATGGCTGTAACAAAGTCCTGGCAAGTGCTAGAGGACTGCAAAAGGAAGTAAAATGGGGGTAAGAGTATGGCAAGTGCCCTACAAAAAAATGGGGTTTGGGAAAATAAATTAAAATCAAATAAAAAAAAAGGGTAGGGCGGGTGGATGTGGAGTAGGAGCCTAGAGGTTGACTAGTCCATGACCGTGGCAGTGTAGGTGGAAGTGGCTGTGGTGGAGGAGTAGGAGGAGGTAGCCAACACAGTTTTTTTTTTTTCGTGGTTTATAAATGAGGTAGCCCCCAAAATATTGAGGCATATTTAAAAAAACAAGTATACGAATGGCTGTGTGAGTCCGGTCTAAATGTTTATTCTGGTACAGACAAGTCTTGTGGGATCCATGCCTGGTTCATTTTAATAAAGGTTAGCTTGTCCATGTTGGCTGTGAACAGGCGGCTGCGCTTGTCTGTGATAACGCCCCCTGCCGTGCTAAACACACGCTCAGACAATACACTGGCTGCCGGGCAGGCCAGCACCTCCAAGACATAAACGGCAAGCTCAGGCCATGTGGCCAATTTGGAGACCCAAAAGTTGTAGGCGTTTGCACACATACTCTTCCACCATGTTGCTGCAATGCTGCCTCCTGCTAAGACGTTGTCTATCGGTTGGTGGTGCTGTTTGTTGTGGCGGGCTGCTGACAAAGCTTTTCCACATTTCAGCCATGCTAACCCTGCCTTCTGAGGTGCTGGCGGTGCCACAGCTGCGTTGGCAGCCTCTTCCTCCTCTGCCTTCGCCTTGTGCTTCCACTGAGCCCCCGGTGTCATTTGGGAATGCCCTCAGCAGCGCCTCTCCCAGCGTGCGCTTGTAGTCTCGCATCTTCCTCTCACGCTCCAGTGAGGGAATTAAGGACGGCACATTGTCCTTGTAACGGGGATCCAGCAGGGTGGCCACCCAGTAATCGGCACATGTTATAATGTGGGAAACTCGGCTGTCGTTGCGCAGGCACTGCAGCACGTAGTTGGCCATGTGTGCCAGGCTGCCCAGAAGCAAAGACAAGCTGTCCTATGTGGGAGGTATATCATCTGTGTCCTCCGTATCCCTCCAGCCACGCTCCGGTGATGCCCACAAGCTGCATTGGGTGCCACCCTGCTGCGGTTCCTCTTCCTCATCATCTTCCTCGTCCTCCTTGTCCTCCAGAACTGTGCCCTGGCTTGAATATTTTTGACCTGGCCTATTCTGGTGCAGGAACCCACCCTCCGAGCCACTTGCGAATGAATGGCATGATAAGCGTGGAAATGACCCCTCTTCCTCCTCCTCCTCCTCCTTCTCCTCATCCTCCTGTGCCATATCCTCTTCCATCATGACCCAAAGTGTTTTTTCAAGGAGACATAGAAGTGGGATAGTAACGCTGAGAACAGCGTCATCTGCACTGGCCATGTTGGTGGAGTACTCAAAACACCGCAATATGCTACACAGGTCTCGCATGGAGGCCCACTCATTGGTGGTGAAGTGGTGCTGTTCCGCAGAGCGACTGACCTGTGCGTGCTGCAGCTGAAACTCCACTATTGCCTGCTGCTGCTCGCACAGTCTCTCCAGCATGTGCAAGGTGGAGTTCCACCTTGTGGGCATGTCGCATAGGAGGCGGTGAGCGGTAAGACCGAAGTTCCGCTGCAGTGCAGACAGGCGAGCAGCAGCAGGGTGAGAACGCCAAAAGTGCGCACAGATGGCCCGCACTTTCTGCGGCAGCTCTGACATATCCGGGTATTTTTTTTAGAAAATTCTGTACCACCAAATTCAGCACATGCGCCAGGCAAGGGATGTGCGTCAAAAGGGCTAGGCCCAGAGCCGCTACGAGATTTCGGCCATTGTCGCACACCACCAGGCCGGCCTTAAGGCTCAGTGGCAACAACCACTTATTGGTCTGTTGTTCAATGCGTGTCCACAGCTCCTGCGCAGTGTGTGGTTTATCCCCCAAACATATCAGTTTTAAAACAGCCTGCTGTCGTTTCCCCCTGGATGTGCTGATGTTGGTGGTGAAGGTGTTACGCTGAGCGGATGAGGAGGTGGTCGAGAAGGAGGAAGCGCAGTAGGAGGAGGAGGCAACAGGAGGCAAAGAGAAATGCCCTGCAATCCTCGGTGGTGGAAGGACATGCGCCAAATGGCTAGCTGGCTCAGGCCCACCCGCCACTACATTTACCCAGTGTGCAGTTAGCGAGATATAGCGTCCCTGCCCATGCTTACTGGTCCAGGTATCAGTGGTTATGTGGACCTTGCCACAGATGGCAGTGCGCAGTGCACACTTGATCTTGTCCCCGACTTGTTTGTGCAGGGAAGGGATGGCTCGTCTGGAAAAGTAGTGGTGGCTGGGAACCACGTACTGTGGGTCAGCCACCGCCATCAGGTTTTTGAAACTGTCCGGGTCCACCAAACGGAATGACAGCATTTCAAAGGCCAGGAATTTTGAAATACTGGCATTCAGGGCCAGGGATCACGGGTGGGTAGGGGGGTACTTCCTCTTTCTTTCCAGTGTTTGGGAGATGGAGAGCTGTAAGCTTCCATGGGACCATGGTGTGGAAATGCCTGGGGACAGTAGCAGACATGGTGGCGTTGCTGTCCTATCGTCTGTTTGCTGGGTGGCAGGTGACACTGTCACGGTAGAGGTGGAGGAAGAGGCTGAGGCAGCAGCAGAAGAGGAAGCAGGAGGAGGCCGAGACCGTTCTTGGATTTTGAGGTAATTATTCCAATGCAGCTTGTGCCTTGAATTAAGATGCCTGATCATGCAGGTTGTGGTCAGGTTTAAAACATTTATGCCCCGGCTCAGGATTTTATTGCAAAGCTTGCAAACCACTCGTGTCTTGTCGTCAGAACATTGTCTGAAGAACTGCCACGCGGGGGAACGCCTTTGAGCTGCCTTTGGTGTGCTAGGTCCCTGGGTGCGGTGGGTAATAGCAGGCATACTATCTAGGGGATGCTCGCTCCGCTTTTGCAACCTGCTTCCTCTTTTGCTGTGCTGGTGCCTCAGTGCGACCACCACCTCTTCCTCCAAACTGCAAACATCACACGCATGACCCTCAGTCCATGTGGGGTCTAGGACCTCATCATCCTCCTCCCCATCATCTTCCACCCACCCTTCACCACTGCCCTCCTTGTCAGTCTGCACACTGAGGAAAGCTGTAGCAGTTGGCACCTGTGTTTCGTCATCATCTAAGACGTGCTGCACTCCTGTTTCCATGTCCTCATCCTGCAATAGCAGTGGTTGGGCATCGGTGCACTCAATGTCTTCCACTTCTGGGGCATCGCTATGTGGACGGCCCACGGAAAGCACACCAGGAGAGTCATCAAAAAGCATAAGAGTCTCTTGCATGATTTGGAGCTCAGACTGCTTGGCTGATTTACAAGGGGCTGAGGTGAAAGACAGATGGCCATGGGGTTCAGGTGCCATCTCTGAGCTTTCATCAAGGGACCGGGAGGGAGACAATGTGAAGGAACTGGAGGCATTGTCAGCCACCCAACCTACTATCGCCTGTACTTGTTCTGGCCTCACCAATCGTTGAGCGGCATTCGGGCCTACCATATACCGGTGAAGGTTCTGTTGGCTACCTGAGGAAGGTGTTTCCCGTGTGCATGTAGCTGGCACACCTCGACCACCTCTTCTCCTTCCAACAGTAGCTTCACCAACACGACCAACACCAGCAGCACCAGCATCACCAGCAGCACCATGACCACGTCCCTTATTTGATGCTCTCCTCATTGTGCCCCCAAATGTACTATGTAGCCAATAATCTGTCCCTTACAGCAACAGCTGGAACCTGGCCCTATAGGAGTAGGCAAAGATTTTTGAACAATGATCTGTCACTTACAGCAACAGCTGGAACCTCTCCCTTTAGAACTAGGAGATGATTGTTGAACAATAATCTGTCACTTACAGCAACAGCTGGAACCTGGCCCTATAAAAGTAGGCAATGATGTTTCAAAAATAATCTGTCACTTACAGCAACAGCTGGAACCTCTCCCTTTAGAACTAGGAGATGATTTTTGAACAATAATCTGTCCCTTACAGCAACAGCTGGAACCTGGCCCTATAGGAGTAGGCAATGATTTTTGAACAATAATCTGTCCCTTACAGCAACAGCTGGAACCTCTTCTTTTAGAACTAGGAGATGATTTTTGAACAATAATCTGTCACTTACACCAACAGCTGAAACCTCTCCCTTTAGAACTAGGAGATGATTTTTGAACAATAATCTGTCCCTTACAGCAACAGCTGGAACCTGGCCCTATAGGAGAAGGCAATGATTTTTGAACAATAATCTGTCGCTTACAGCAACAGCTGGAACCTGGCTCTATAGAAGTAGGCAATGATGTTTGAAAAATAATCTGTCACTTACAGCAACAGCTGGAACCTCTCCCTTTAGAACTAGGAGATGATTTTTGAACAATAATCTGTCCCTTACAGCAACAGCTGGAACCTGGCCCTATAGGAGTAGGCAATGATTTTTGAACAATAATCTGTCCCTTACAGCAACAGCTGGAACCTCTCCCTTTAGAACTAGGAGATGATTTTTGAACAATAATCTGTCACTTACACCAACAGCTGGAACCTCTCCCTTTAGAACTAGGAGATGATTTTTGAACAATAATCTGTCCCTTACAGCAACAGCTGGAACCTGGCCCTATAGGAGTAGGTGATGATTTTTGAACAATAATCTGTCCCTCTAAGCAACAGCTGGAATCTGGCCCTATAGTAGTAGGCGATGATTTTTTAACAATAATATGTCCCTCTAAGCAACAGCTGGAACCTGACCCTATAGAACTAGGAAATTATTTTAGAACAATATAATCTGTCCCTCTAAGCAGAAGCCTCTACCTAGTGCAGTCAGATCGTTCTGTAATGCAGGGTGAGATCTGCAATCTGTCACTCAAAGCAGCAGTATGAGAAATCTCTAATTAGTCCAGAATCAGATCGTTGTGTAATGCAGGGTGAGATTTGCAATCTGTCCCTCATAGCAGCAGTAGTAGTAATCACTAATAAGTCCAGAATCAGATCGTCCTATAATGCAGGATGAGATGTTAAAATATCTGCAATCTGTCCCTCACAACAACGCCGGCAGCTTCCTCTCCCTACATTAGTCAGAGTCTCAGAGAGCATGTGACATGCAGCACTGTGACTCCAGCTTATAAAGAGGCTGGGTCACATGATGCAGTGGCCATTCACAGCCATGCCATTAGTAGGCATGGCTGTGATCGCTTCTAAGGGCAAACCAGTGAAACGCTTGTTGGTTGGCTGCCCTGCATCTATTCAAAATGCGTGATTCAACTACCAGAACCCAGAACCCGAACCGGAATGTTTTTTGAAATGTCCGGGTTCGGGTCTGGGTCCCGGTTACCCCAAAGTTCGGTACGGACCCGAACTTTACAGTTCGGGTTCGCTCAACTCTACTTCTGAGTCATCCTTTGTCTTCACCCCCTACCCACCTCTGAGCACCGTCCCTTGGCTCCACCCACTACCCACCTCTGAGCACCGTCCCTTGGTTTCACCTCATACCCACCTCCCTGTATTGCACCTTTTAGAGAATGCAGAGCCAAGTATCATTTTGTCCTATTAAGTAATTTGTATGGAATTTGATACACCCCATCCCAGCAACAATGCCCCGCTAGTAACAATAGATCCCCCAGCAACAAAGTACCACCCCAGTAACAATAGACCCTGAGCAGCAACAACAGATCTCCCAATAGTCAGCATCAATAGACCCTGCAGCAGCCAGCAGTAATAGACCTCCTCCTCATTGGTAGATCCCTCCCAACAACAACTGACCCCCCCAGCAACAATAGACCCCCACACAAAAATAGATCTTTACCAGCGACAATAGATCCCTCAGCAGGTTGTATCACTAGACCATCCACCACACTTCAGCACTCCTTACCATAAAATACATTCAGTGCTGGAGGTGCCGGAATTGCGTTCCCCCGTGTTCCCCCTGAAAAAAAGCCCTGGGTAGCAGTATAGGTTTTGGCCCAAAATTATGAACAAAAATTACTTATTTGCAAAATTTTATCACAGAAACAAAAAAAAGTGTTTTTTTTTCAAAATGTTCGCACTTTTTTCACTTATGTCGCACAAAATAAAAAACACAGAGGTTATTAAATACCACCGAAAGAAAGCTCTATTTGTGTGAAAAAAATGATAGATATTTTGTTTGGATAGCTTGAGAGAGTAATTGTCATTCAAAATGTGAGAGCGCTGAAACCTGAAAATTGTTTTGGGCAGGAAGGGGGTATAAACATCCTGTATTGAAGGGGTTAAAAATCGGATAAAAGGTTTAGCATCAGGAAATACTTTTTGAAAGATAAAAAGTGTGTTTTATATACAACTAAATTTTATTTATTTCAGGTACTTGTATAGCGCTGTCAATTTACGCAGCGCTTTACATATACATTGTACATTCACATCAGTCCCTACCCTCAAGGAGCTTACAAATCTAAGGTCCCTAACTCACATTCATACATACACATACTAGGGCCAATTTAGACAGGATCTAATTTACTTACCAGCATGTCTTTGGAGTGTGGGAGTACCTGGAGAAAATCCACGCAGGCACAGGGAGAACATGCAAACTCCAGGCAGCTACACCACTGTGCCGCCCCTATATAGATCAGACCAAAATGAAGGACAAATGAGGATGAAAGAGGGACAGAGGGACTGTCACAACTCCTGGGGTCTGTTGACAGGTGCACACCACTGGACTGCATATTGCACCAAGGATTGGAGCACACAACTAAGGTTGTGGACCTATGGCTGACTGCTGCTAATGAGTTGCAGCTGATATGGGGAGAGGGCCCTTTCCCTTTTCGCCACTACTGCAGGCCCCTGGGGGCCAGCAGCGCGGCGATCGCAGGTCGATCGTGTCCCTTGGGACACAGCCCCCCTTAATCGGGGTAAAGAGCCAATGAAATTGGCTCTTTGCCACGTGACCGGCTGTGTCCAATCACAGCCGGTCACTACTGGCATCAGCGTGCACGCCGCTAATGCGAGCCCCTGGGGGCGAGCAGCGCGGCGATCGGGGTTGAGGCTTGTCCTTCGGACAAAGCCCAGCTCCGGTCAGTGTAAAGAGCCAATGGAATTGGCTCTTTACCACGTGACTGACTGTGTCCAATCACAGCCGGTCACATGATGCAAACAAACACGGTAACGAGCTGTTACCGGGTTCTCCCTCTCACACGACAATCGTTATACGACACTAATAAAGAGGGCCTGTCACCACCCCATCAAAGTACCTGCCACAGCCCATCAGGGTACCTGTCAACTGTCCATCAAAGTACCCGAGTACCTGTCACCCATCCATCAAAGTACCCGAGTACCCGTCACCTGTCCATAAAAGTACCCGAGTACCTGTCACAGCCCATCAAAGTACCCGAGTACCTGTCACCTGCCCATCAAAGTATCCAAGTACCTGTCACCAACCCATCTGAGTACCCGAGTGCCTGTCATCATCCCATCTGAGTACCCGAGTACCTGTCACCAACCCACCCGAGTACCTGTCACCAACCCATCTGAGTACCTGTGTACCTGTCACCAGACAATCTGAGTACCTGTCACCAACCCATCAGAGTACCCAAGTATCTGTCACCAGCCCATCAGAGTACACGAGTATTTGTCACCAGTGCATCTGAGTACTCGAGTACCTGTCACATACCCATCAGAGTACCCCAGTACCTGTCACCTGCCCATCAGAGTAACCGAGTACCTGCCACCAACCCATCAATGTACAGTCACCAACCCATCAAAGTGCCCGAGTACCTGTCACCAGCCCATCAAAGTACATGTCACCTGCCCATCAACATACACGAGTACCTGTCATGAGCCCATCAGAGTACCCGAGTAACTGTCGCCTGTCCATCTGAGTACCCGAGTACCTGTCACCTGCCCTTCAGATTACCCGAGTACCTGTCACCAAACCATCTGAGTAACCAAGTACCTATCTGCAGCCCATCAGAGTACCTACGTACCTTTTACCAGTCCATCAGACTACCGAGTACCTGTCTCCAGCCCATCAAAGTACCCGAGTACCTATCTGCAGCCCATCAGAGTACCTGAGTACCTATCACGCGATGTTACCGCCTACTGTGTACACCAAGTACACTGATTCCCCCCTAATAAAGAGGGCCTGTCACCACCCCATCAAAGTTCCTGTCACAGCCCATCAGAGTACCTGTCACCTGTCCATAAAAGTACCCGAGTTCCTGTCACAGCCCATCAAAGTACCAGAGTACCTGTCACCAACCCATCTGAGTACCCGAGTACCTGTCACCAACCCACCCGAGTACCTGTCACCAACCCATCTGAGTACCTGTCACCAGACAATCTGAGAACCTGTCTCCAACCCATCAGAGTAACCGAGTACCTGTCACCAACCCATCAGAGTACCTGACTATTTGTCACCAGCGCATCTGAGTACTTGTGTACCTGTCACATACCCATCAGAGTACCCCAGTACCTGTCACCTGCCCATCAGAGTAACCAACTACCTGTCACCAACCCATCAAAGTACCCAAGTACCCATCCCCAACCCATCAAAGTTCCGGAGTACCTGTCACCAGCCCATCAAAGTACCTGTCACCTGCCCATCAAAGTACCCGAGTACCTGTCACCAGCCATCAGAGTACCCGAGTACCTATCACCTGCCCATCTGAGTACCCGAGTACCTGTCACCAGCCCATCAGCATACCCGAGTACCTGTCACCTGCCCATCTGAGTACCCGAATACCTGTCACCTGCCCATCTGAGTACCCG
>BLSH010068803.1:20352-30683 GCA_018402905.1 Glandirana rugosa
CTTCGGTAGTGTCGGTACGGATGATTACCGTACCGACACTAACCGGTCACGTAGTACACTGGGTCGGAGAAATATTCGACCTCAGTGCATCACGACGTCAGTGTACGAGAACCCAATGACATCCCTTTCCTTCGACTGTCGCACTCCCTCTCTAATCTCTGTAAAATTCTGTAAAATTCTAGACTAGGATGTAGGACTCTATCTAATGAAATGATGACGACAGACACGACAACGAGACTCCTGTCTATGGTCTTTAATCTCTAAAGTGTATTACGACGAAACTCAACGTCTAGTTTGAGACGTATTTTGTTGCTAGCGGTGCTAGCACGAGTTGCTAGTCTAACAACCCCCTTAAACTCTAAACTCTAAGCAGCAGTATTTGAAATCTCAAATTCCCCCAACAATCTGATCGTTGAGCACGATCGTGGCGATCGTTGTTTTATGCAGAGTTTGATCTGCAACTCAAAGCAGCATTATGTGAAATCTCTAATTTCTGGTATCTGTCCTCAGAGCAACAGCACAGACAGCAGTAGTAAAGTAATCTATCTCAGGATGTAGGATCAGATCTTAAAATGTCTTAAAATGTCTCTAATCTCTCCCTCACGCTGTCAGCTTCCTTTCCCTACAGTAACCCAAGAGCATGTGACTGCAGCACTACGTGACTCCAGCTTATAAAGAGGCTGGGTCACATGATGCACTGGCCAATCACAGCCATGCCATTAGTAGGCATGGCTGTGATGGCTTCTAAGGGCAAACCAGTGAAACGCTTGTTGATTGGCTGCCCTGCAGCTTCTCAACACGTGGAGTAAAATAGCAGAACCCCGGACCGAACCTGAACGATTTTTTAAATGTCCGGGTCCGGGCCCCGGACACCCGAAAGTTCGGTACGGACCCGAACGTTACAGTCCGGGTTCGCTCAACACTAATGGTGGTGTTTTACCTTGCACAGTTGAAGATTTATTTCACGGTCCTTTTCAGTCACTTCAGATTTTTTATGTTTAAGAGACTAATTTCTTTATTGGTGGACTAATATAATTGAAGTTTATCTCACCACACATTGTGTAGTTGTATAGACACTTTATATGTTTTTGTACATTTTGGGTTTATGATTCATGCATTTTCCCTTATTTGCTCTCGGTACTTCTAATAGGGGGGTTTACCACCCCGTTTTATGCACATATGCGCCACACATTATAGATCAAATTTATGCAATTAATTATCCCCCGATGTACAAAAAACTAGAGAGAGATCCTAAAACTTGGGGTAGAGGGGAACTATCTTGGATGGGCAGGATCCACTCTGTGAAGATGACTCTGCTCCCCAGGCTGCTATACCTTTTCAGGTCTCTTCCTGTAGCAATTAGAAAAGATCACCTAACATCTTTCCAAAATAAGGTAATACAGTATATATGGGGAAACTCGGGTCACAGACTGGCTAAGAAAATTCTATATCTACCCAGAAAGAAAGCGGGGTTGGGCATACCTAACCTCCTATGGTACTTCCAATCAGCAAGATTAGCACAGCTTTTGACGATTTATTTTAAAACAGAAAAACGGGACTGGACTCAGATAGAGAGACAAGCAGTGCCCTCCTACACCATCGATTATCTTCTTTGGGTCCCAACCAAAGAATGCCCGGTAATCCTCTCCCATGTTCTCTCCCAATCGTTAGCCATGTGGGATAAACTCCGTAAATCAAGAGCACTAGTCTCAGGTTGTATTCCTCTGTCTCATGTCTTCCATAACCCTAATTTCCCACCAGGTAGGGATATTAAAGCCTTCCAGTGTTGGCTGGATAAAGGACTGTACCGGATAGGACACTTTCTCTCCTTGTCGGGATCTCTCCCCATAGGACACTGGATCAGCAAACAAGAACTACCAGATACTGAACACTTCAGATTTAGACAAATTTTCAATTTCTTGCAAAAAGTCTGGAAAGATAACATAAATACATGCACAGTAACGGCTTATGAAAGCTGGTTCCGACAAGCCATGGATCAGAGGGGTGGGATTTCTGTTATCTACCATTCACTTTCCCTCCCAATAAGCAAAGCTGCATATATGCAAGCCTGGGAAGAAGACCTCAAAATAGACTGGGACCTGGAAAATGGCACTCTGCCTTCTCCCGATCATTCCAGGGTATGAATAACGTCTCCCTAATGGAGGCCAGCATTAAAGTATTAACTAGATGGTATTTAACTCCCTCTAGATTGGCTATCATGTTGCCCTCGGCGGACCCCTTTTGTTTTCGGGGATGCTGGTTGAGGGGATCTATGGTCCACATCTGGTGGGAATGTCCCACAATCAGATCTTTCTGGAAAAAAAAAATTTTAAATGATTTCCAAAGTGGCAGGTCAACAAATACACAGCTCCCTGAGCATTGCCCTTCTGAACGCAGACATACCCAGAATGCCCAAAATCACAAGACATCTAATCCACTTTATTCTTTTAGGAGCTAAAATGACCATAGCCAAGGCTTGGAAGCAAACAAGAGTTTCCTTTAGGGCTGTTAAACACAAAGTCTCATGCATAATGACACAGGAAAAAATGTGTAGCACTCTTACAGACACTTCCCTGAAATTTGAAGCGTTGTGGGAAACCTGGGCGACCTATGTGGGCATTTCACTAATTCCTGGAATAACTACTGAATAAGGTTTCAATTTCATTCTGAGGTTTGGCTTGATGGACTCCTTTTCTCTACTCTATCCTTCTCGTGACTTTCTTCTGGCCCTGGTCTCCCAGGAGCCCACCTGTTCTTATTCTACTTTCTGATACTGACTTTAACTCAATAAGTTGGAAATTCGGGACCCTGTTTAAAGAGTTTTCTACCATCTCTGGAACTTATCCAATTCATATGATTGGGTGTGGGATGTGGTTTCCTGGGGCACAGTTTGACCTCTCTTGGGGGGCCAGGTCCATTTCCAACACTTGGTCAATTATGCCCCTATACCTCTAGTGATCAATGTTTCATCTAAAGTAGAACCTAAGATGTTGTCTGATGTTACAGATGGTCCAGAAACCCTGATGATAGTTAATCTTGTTTTTTCTTTTCGCACTATAATGCTTTGATTAAGCTCTAGATATATTCTCAAAATGTTTGTATTTCTTGTTGATAAATGCAATAATTCCAATAAAAATTTATTGAAAGTAAAAAAAAAAAAAATATGTGAAGGGACTAAAACTGGTAACACTCAAAAGAAATAAAGCAGTTTTCGGGAGATAAGACATATGAATTGCAGTTATCATACCAATCCAGGACAATGGTAACTGGGACTAGGAGGACAGCATATCAGATAATCTTTTCAAAAAGGGTGGAAAAAGGGTGGAAAATTAGCCTGGTATAATCCCGCATATGTTGAAGTAAGATGAATTCCCAGATAGGGCAAGGAGGAGAGCCAATGAAATGTGAAGGTTGCTTTCAAATCTGTTAATACTAAATGAGAGAGGTTGACCGACAGTGCTTTAGATTTTGAAGGGTTGACACGAAAGTCCAAGAGGGATGCAAAAGTGTATAGAAGAGAAGTAGGTTTGGTAAAGAAATTCTGGGGGAAGTTAAAGTCAACAAAATATCGTCTGTGAATAAGGACATTTTGTGGGAAGAGCACGCAACATCAATACCTCTTATATCTGGATAGCCTCCACCAATGGTTCCAGAGCCAGAACGAAAGGATGGTGAGGGTGTGTAACCTTACCCCACCCAATATTAAAAACAGATGACTCAAAGCCGTAATATTTAATTTTATCCTGAGGGGAATAATATAGCACTGTCATCCATGGGAGAAAATGAGGCACCAAAACCATAATGGCATGGTATGGACATGAGATAAGGCCATGACAAAGTGTCAAATGCCTATTCACAGCAAGAGATAAAAGCATTGATTCTAACAAGCAGGTTATATTTTGTAACTGCAGTATTCGTTGAATAGGGTCCCCTGTCTGTCTCTGCAGAACAAAGTCAACTTGATCTTTCTTGATTAAGCGTGGGAAGAAAAAGTTTAAGCAGTTGGCCAGAATTTTGGTCAAAATTTTCATGTCTATATTGATAAGTGAAATGGGCTTGAAGTTAGCCCAAGAGGATTGATCACGATCAGGTTTGGGAAACATCACTATGTTAGCATCAATAAGTCAGATGTAAAGGTCTGGCCATCCTTTACAGAGTTATTATTATTATTATTATACAGGGTTAATATAACGCCAACAGTTTGCGCAGTTCTTTACAATGTAAAGGTAGACAATAGGCCAACAGTACAATTCAAAACAAGAGGATTAGAGGAGCCCTGCTCCTGCGAGCTTACAATCTAAGAGGGAGGGGTTGGTGAAACAAAAGGTAGGGACTTTAAGGTGTGAACTGATTAGGGGAGAAGTAGGTTGTTAGCTGGAGGCAGGATAGGCCTCCCTGAAAAGATGAGTTTTCAGGGATCACCTAAAAGTGGACAGAGAAGGAGATAACCAGACAGGTTGGGGTAGTGAGTCCTAATGGATGGGAGAGGCTCTGGAGAAGTCCTGGAGACGCGCATTGGAGAATGAGACAAGGGAGCTAGAGAGCAGAAGGTCTTGGGAGGAGCAGAAAGGATGGTTTGGGTGACATTTGGAGATAAGATTGTTGATGTAGCCTGGGGCATAATTGTGAATGGCTTTGTATGTTATTGTTAGTGTTTTGAATTTTATTTGTTGGGCAATGGGAAGCCAGTGGAGGGATTGGCAGAGAAGAGCAGCGTACACTGAATGGTTGGTAAGGTGGATGAGTCTGGCAGTGGCATTCATTGAAGACTGAAGAAGGGATAGCTTGTGGATGGGGTAGACCAATGAGGAAGGAGTTACAATAGTCAAGGTGAGAGATAGAAAGGGAGTGGATAAGTTGCTTAATGGTGTCAACAGTTAGAAAGGGGCGTATTTTGGACATGTTGTGAAGTCTGCACAATTTGAACAGTGATTTGGGGCTGTAAGGACAGGTCAGAGTCTAGGATTACACCTAGTACCTTGGCATGAGGGGAGGGACTGATGGTTGTGTTATTGATCTTGATAGAGAAGCCGGGGAGGGGGGGTACGGGCTGGAGGAAAAATTATGAGCTCGGTTTTAGAAAGACTGAGTTTGAGAAAGTGATGTGACATCCATGTTGATATTTCAGTTAGTGAGTTATACATAGTTGTCAGATGTGGGGCTATAATATCAGCTAGCTTCCTATAATAAAGTGCCTTATAGCCGCACGGACCAGGTCATTTACCCACCTTCAGGTCTTTAACACATTGGAGGACTTCCAAGACTTGAATATCCTGGTCCATAAGGGCCATATGAGCCTCAGTCAACATGCGGAGTGAAAGACGATTAAGGAAAATATCAGTGTATTGACTACACACCTGAATAGGGGCAGGAACAGCTTGGTAAGACGATAATTAATTTCCTCCAAAACCTGAACTGGTTTGCCAGTGACTACATTATGTCGGGTATGCAAAGTGATAGGGGTGAATTTAGGAGTAAAAATACAAAGCCTATTGGCCAACATCTGAGTCGGCCTATTCGCCTTGGCATACCACTTCTGACGAAACACCACTGCAGGATGCACTCAGCTCCATCAGTAAGGCAGAGCTCTGAGCGGGCTTGTTCCAAAAGTTTACGGTTAGCAGGGGTATGATATTGTTTAAACGCCGTAGAGAGTACCTCCAGGTGGGCCTCTTTTTTTTTTTTTTCAAAAGAATTTATTAAGGTAATTTCACAAAAAAAGAAGATACAGAAGTCCAGCAAGTCGTGAAAATGACTCAAAGGGGTTGAACATTTTTTACATAGATGTATGAAGTACACATAACAGGCTTGATAGTCAGGCATAATACAGAGTATAAATAACGTTCAACCACAAGTTCATAGATCATTTTTAGTAGAGATACCAGTAGGGGGGGGGGGGAGTCTTACCTCTGCATAATGAACAACAAGAGAAATGGCCAGGTAGACAATGAGGCGGAACTGGAAGTGACAACATAGTCATCGCTCCCTTCCGCCACCTGCAAAAGTCATTGGGTGACTATTTAGCCACTTGAATCACTTCTGCTACAATTGGAATTGCTGGCTGAAAAATGAAATACTGGGATGATGCCTGTATTTGCAAGCATCATTCCGGTATACCCGCCACAAACTGAGGATGTCTATGGATGCTTCTTGTAATAATAACGTGACTCAGAAGTAATAAAAATGATTTATTAAGAAAAGTGAAAACTCGACACAGAACAGATAAGGTGGCCACAGAAACAGAAATTAAAAAATTAACACAAAAACGGGAAATATCTGTTTAATAAATATTGGTACATAAAAGAAAAGAACATTTGGGTAGTAAAAAATGATGGTAATGATTGAATGACAGTGTACTGAAAAGTTAAATCTAAGCAGTATATGGTACGTAAAAATCAATGCAATATAATATACTGTAGATAAAGTCTTCAGAAAGGCACACATGTGATAAAAGCAATCCTTCAATAGATCAATCAATGACCCATATAGGTCTCTAAAGAAGAGTGTTGAGCTAAATCAGTGTCAAATCCAAACCATCAAGCCAGGTATTAAAGTGATTGTAAAGTGGGGGAGAGAAGAGCTGTAGATGTGCATGGCGCTGGAGAAAGGAGAAGGGATTTAAAACCTTTTTTAGGTACATTAGTGATAGAAGGAAAAAATACAGTGGGATCATTAAAATCAAAACTGGGCATAATACTTTTATGTTGAGGGAGATCTGGATGTAGCAAATAAATAAACAGATAAAAAGAAATAAATTGCACTAATGATAACACGTTGGGGAATCGTATTGGTTCTAGTAATGATGGTTAATTTTTAGGATTTCTGGGAGACAAGAGATAGCAGAAGAACTGGCTCGGTTAAAGCTTAAAAAAGCAGTGGGCCCTGATGGTATTCATCCCAGAGTTCAAGAGAACCTCAAGATATAGTTGTTGGACCATTAACAGATATTTTTAATCAATCTCTTATAGCAGGAGTTCCCCATGATTGGCGGACAGCTAATATTGAACATAGCCACAAGAAGGGCAGCAAGGTAGAAGGTGGCAATTACAGGCCAGTGAGTTTAACTTGAATTGCAGTCAAGTTAATGGAATCACTCCTGAAAACAAGGATCATTGATCACTTATAATACAAAACTTGCTGGGCCCAAAGCAGCATGGCTTTACTGAGAACAGATCATGTCAGACTAATGTGACTGAATTTTTTGATTAAATTACCATTTGCAGTCACTTTCTATTTACATGCATTTCAAAGATGGCTACTGCGTGGGTTTCTAAATGTTGAAAACAATGGATCATGCCTGCATAATATGACCTAAAACAACCCCTCATAATCTCCATTGGAAACCTGTGTGACCACAACTGGGGTAGGGCAACTGGGAGACGGACAAACATTCCCACTTTGAAACAAATGCCTGAATAATGACCTTCATGGCAAGATGACAAGATATAATTTTAATCAATTCACCAGATTAAAAAGTGGAAAAGATCCCTTTGAAAGTACTTCAGTAAGTTGAAATGTTAGGGGCTGGGCTCATAGCTATTTTAATTGCACTATTCATACTTATGCATTGGCAACCAAAGTCCCAATTTACTACTTTGCAGTAAAAGGAATGAGCTGCCAATGCACCCCAACATGCTGAATATCAGATGACCTGTTTTTGATAATGCAGCCCACTGCAATGCACTACCTTGTGTTTCCATGTTCCAGTGTGCTGCAATGCAGGTATGTTGCCTTAGTGCATTGGGGTGTCATTCAATAGTGTGTAGTGTCTTTTGTGTTTACTTTGTTTGTAAATGAATAACTTTACTACTGTATATACAAATGTAATGATTCATGTAGCCCTCAGTGTGTTCTGGTATGCATTTGGGGGAGAATAACTCATGCTGTTTAACAAACAAAGGCTGTCAGTAAAATGCAATTTACTGGCATTTTATTTTTAACTTTGTTGACGTCATTTTTGTCTATTAGCCTTGAAAATGAGCAAAACTGATTTTAAATATTTAGCTTCCTTTGACTTCAGTGGGGTTCACATTAAGGCGCAGAACTTCAGCACATTTTGGCAAAGCTTCTGAGAACTAAACAGAAGTACAATTGTCTCAGCCCTAGTAATGGAATAATGTAGACTGGAAAGGGAACAGAAGACAGTTTAATGTGACACGGAACATAATTATAAGTAAACAGAAGCACTGAAATCAGGAAGGCGTCACCAACGCCCAAAGGCCAATTTCCCAAACCTGTTTGACAGGTTTCAATTTTTTTCATCACAATTTTTGACAGCAAGTCAATTCTTGCTTTCATCAAGACTATCTCTATAGGGTTATGGTGTGAAGGCGCCACCGACACCCAAAGACCAATTTTTCCACACCTGTTTGACAGGTGCGCATCATTTCAATTTTTGACATCTAGGCAATTCTTGCTTCCATCAAAAGTACCTCTATAGGGTTACGGTGCGAAGGCACCAAAAGACCAATTTTTCTGCACCTGTTACTTCTATCCAAAGTCTGTGGAAGAGACACCAGAATTTATCCAAAAAAATCTCTAATCTTGTTCCCAGTGCACTACATTGTGGACTCATCATACAGACTGGCTCCCCAAGCTGTTGTTTACAAAATAAAGAAAACTTGCAGGGAAAATTGTAATTTTTTGGGCTTTTTAAAGGCAATTATTGCAGCAGTGGATTCTATACACAGTCCAGATGTATCACTTTACAGGTAGACTAAGGGGACCCCTGGGGTAATATATTAAAAGGAATTTTTCATTTTTATCGTTATTTCTCATTTTTATGCTTTCACTTTAGGCATCAGTAAATCACTACTCATTTAACCACTTCAATACCTGGCACTTACCCCCCTTCCCGCCCAGACCAATTTTCAGCTTTCGGTGCTGTCGCACTTTGAATGACAATTGTGCGGTCGTGCGATGCTGTACCCAAACAAAATTTTTATAATTTTTTCCCACAAATAGAGCTTTCTTGGGGGGGGGGCTGCACTGATAAACAATCCCCTGTCAGGAGAGCCGCCAATCTATTCTGCAGATGTGAGTAGAGGAAAGGCCGATATACGGCTCTTCCTATTTACACTGTTAACAGCTGCGATTGGTAGGGATGGGTGAACGGTTCGGCCCATGCATAAGTTTGGGTGGAACTTTCGTTGTTCGGTCGTTTTGGCGAACAGCCAAACAAACGGGTCATTCGACCGTTTGTTCGCCCTCCCGAACCGACCACAATGCATTGCTTTGGCCAATCAGCGAGTGGCCTGCTGTGAGAGCTTTTATTGGATAAAGGCAGGATGCCTTTAGCCAATCACTGCACAGCAGTCTCAATCCACACCCCACGCTATATAAAGCCGCTCGTACAGGGGCTCTATGATAGTGTGTGTCAGTGCTGCTTGTAGTTAGAGAGCGTATGTTCCTGTTTCAGGCAGTTTAGATAGCTAGCTTAAAAAAAAAATGTAAAAAACAGACAAACATCACAGAAAATAGATAGCTAACTAGATAGATAGTTAGATATCTAAAATATATCTGTCAGTTAGTGCAGACAGGTTAGTGTAGGGAGGAAAAGAAAAAAAAAATATATATATACACACACAGTCTAATATATATACTGTATATATATATATATATATATATATATATATATATATATACACACAGGTGTGCTATATATCAGTGTACACTGTACATACGGTATATAGTCCACTTCACGTGGTGTATATAAAAATATACAGCCTGGTATATGTATATACAGTGGGGCAAAAAAGTATTTAGTCAGCCACCAATTGTGCAAGTTCTCCCACTTAAAAAGATGAGAGAGGCCTGTAATTTTCATCATAGGTACACTTCAACTATGAGATACAGAATGAGAAAAAAAACCCAGAAAATCACATTGTCTGATTTTTAAAGAATTTATTTGCAAATTATGGTGGAAAATAAGTATTTGGTCACCTACAAAAAAACAAGATTTCTGGCTCTCACAGACCTGTAACTTCTTCTTTAAGAGGCTCCTCTGTCCTCCACTCGTTACCGGTATTAAGGACACCTGTTTGAACTCTTTATCAGTATAAAAGACACCTTTCCACAACCTCAAACAGTCAGACTCCAAACTCCAAACTCCACTATGGCCAAGACCAAAGAGCTGTCAAAGGACACCAGAAACAAAATTGTAGACCAGGCTGGGAAGACTGAATCTACAATAGGTAAGCAGCTTGGTGTGAAGAAATCAACTGTGGGAGCAATTATTAGAAAATGGAAGGCATACAAGTCCACTGATAGTCTCCCTCGATCTGGGGCTCCACACAAGATCTCACCCCATGGGGTCAAAATGATCACAAGAA
>BLSH010068803.1:40493-53954 GCA_018402905.1 Glandirana rugosa
TAGGCTCGTACGTCGGAACCGGCCAATCCTACCCCCCAGCTCACTCGCGGGGGAGGACTTGGCATGGTCCGATGTACGGGAGTTGTACCCCTCATACCCACGAAACACCCTCCCCCCCAAGACGGGGGGGTGGAGTTTCGTGGGACAGGGGTACAACTACCCTTGTTCTCGGTGAAGGGGTGTTCGGACTCACCACGAACACCCCCAGACGCCCGTCCCTCGAATAGCCTTAGACCTTCGGGGGAAATTATTCACCCGGGGGTCCAGGGCTGGAGGGGGATACACTTGTCCAAACCCCATGTAACATAGGGATGATCTCAACTTCGTTGTCCGTGCGATCGTTCGGGTTCCGTCCGGACCCGGACCCGGACTTTGTCACGAAGTTCGGACGGACCAGCAGAACCCAAACTTCCAGGTGTTCGCTCAACTCTAGTAGGGATACAATGTACCCCAAACCTGTTCACATAGGGGGAGGTCGGGACCTGGGGGCCCACTTATTAAAGGGGGCTTCCAGATTCCGATAAGCTCCCTGCCCGCAGACCCCCACAAGCACCACTCAGGCTTGTGGGGAAGTGGCTCTTGTTCCCATCAACATGGGGACAGGGTGCTTTGAGGTGGGGGGGCAGAACCCCCCCTCCCACAAAGCACCCATACTCCCCATGTTGAGGGCATGTAGCCTGGTACGGTTCAGGAGGGGGCGCTCACTCGACCCCCCATCCTAACCGGCCAAGGCTGCATGCTCGGATAAGGGTCTGGTTTGTATTTTAGGGGGACCCCCAGGTCATTTTTTTTTTAATTTGGCACGGGGTTCCCCTTAATATCCAAACCAGACCCAAAGAGCCTGGTGTGGACTTGTGAGGGGGACCCCGCGCACTTTTTTCCAGCGATTTTTTTGTATATTGCCGGGAACCGGCAATACATTACAGCCTCAATTTTAAATGACAATTTTTCCTATGGAAATGTCATTTTGCTCTGGCTATGTTCTACACCTGACAGAGATGTGCCCTTTTACACACAGACTAAGGACAAGCCCCAGGCACAATATTTAAAGGAATTTTTATTTTTTTTTCACTTTAAGCATTATTAAAATCACTGCTCCTGAAAAAACGATTGATTTAAAATGTTTTTTTTTTTCATTGATACATGTCCCCTAGGGCAGGACCCGGGTCCCCATACACTTTTCAGGGCAATAACATTGCATATAAGCCTTTAAAATGAGCACTTTTGATTTTTCATGTTCACGTCCCATAGACTTTAATGGTGTTCGGATGTTCGCCCTGAATTTTTTGCCTGTTTGCATGTTCTGGTGCAAACCAAACCGGGGGGCGTTCAGTTCATCCCTATTAGTGTGCTATACTGTGCTATTGTGCTTCAGTTGTTAGTGTAGAATATTAGTTTAGTGTCAGTCTAGGGATAGTGTGAGTGTTGTGAGGAGGACTATCATTCAGCTTTGCATAGTGTGCAGCTAGAGTAGGGACAGCTCTGATAGTTTCAGTGTAGTGTAGTGAGACCATGTTACCAATCTTTACAACAGTGTATCGCTAGAGTAGGGACAGTTCAGAGAGCTTCAGTGTAGTGACAGTTGAACACCAGGCCAGTTTAATGCCATGTAGTTTTGTGTGCTTTACTGCCAATTTAACACCATATCGTTTTGTGTGCATTACTGCAAGTTTAACGCCATTTACTTCTGTGTGTGTTACTGCCAGTTTAACGCCATATAGTTTTGAGTGTGTTATGCCAGTTTAATACCATATAGTTTTGTGTGTTACTGCAAGTTTAATGCTATTTACTTCTGTGTGCTTTACTGCCAGTTTAACGCCATATAGTTCTGTGTGTGTGTTACTGGCAGTTCAACACCATATAGTTTTGTGTGCGTTACTGGCAGTCTAACGTCATGTAGTTTTGTGTGTGTTACTGCCAGTTTAACGCCTTATAGTTTTGTGTGCATTACTGCAAGTCTAAGGTAATTTACTTCTGTGTGTGCTACTGCCAGTTTAATGCCATATAGTTTTGTTTGCATTACTGCCAGTTTAATGCCATAAAGTTCTGTGTGCATTACTGGCAGTTTAACGCCATATCGTTTTGTGTGCGTTACTGCCAGTTTAACGCCATATAGCTTTGTGTGTGTTAACGCAAGTCTAATGCCATTTAATTCGGTGTGCGTTACTGCAAGTCTAACGCCATTTACTTCTGTGTGCGTTACTGCCAGTTTAATGTCATTTAGTTCTGTGTGCATTACTGCCAGTTTAACGCCATATCGTTTTGAGTGCGTTACTGCAAGTTTAAGGCCATATCGTTTTGTGCGTTACTGCAAGTTTAATGCCATTTACTTCTGTATGCGTTATTGCCAGTTTAGCGCCATAAAGTTCTGTGTGTGTTACTGCCAGTTTAATGCCATATAGTTTTGTGTGCGTTACTGCCAGGGTAATACCATATAGTTTTGTGCATTATTGCAAGTTTAACACCATTTACTTCTGTGTGCGTTACTGCAAGTTTAACGCCATTTACTTCTGTGTGCATTACTGCAAGTTTAGCGTCATATAGTTCTATGCGTCACTGTACATTTGACGCATTATATTGCAGTATATTATAGTGTATCCCTGCAGTGTGTCTGTGTAGTGTGAGTACTCAAATGAAAGTGCACCAAACACCACTTTGCATTGATTAAAGTGCATCTATGTACAGATTACCACTTCTTCTTTACATTTGCTAATAAGCACCACCCCCTCCCTCCCAATAATGTCTGAGAGGACAACAAGGAGAGGCAGACGTTCCCTTGGCACTATAAGGGGGTCAGCAACAAATGTGTCCATAGACAAAGGTGGACCTTGTGGTCAGTCCTCAGGTAGGGCATCATTTTCTGTGTTTAGTGAGTTTGCCCGTGCTATCCAGCCACAGCATGCAGAGGAGGTGGTGGACTGGCTTACTAAACTTTCCTCATCCTCTGTTACACAAGCAGAGACAAGTGTGCAGTCCCCTGCACTTGCCAGAGTGGATAAACCTGCCTTCTTGTCCACATCTATTCCTGCCATAGCCCCAACATCAGTCATGGAAGAGTCAGCTGAGTTATTTGACCACAGCATCAGCCACTTGCTCCTTGATGATGCCCAGCCATTACTGGATTGAGATGTTGGTTCTGAGGTTGAGGATGTCAGGAACATGAGCCTAGAGAGAGAGGAGAACACTGGTAGACAAATTGGCATTCATGTTCCCCCTGCCGCAGCGTATTGCCAAGTTGCCTCCAGTGGTAATGATGATGATGAAGATGGAGGAGATGGAGATGATGATGATGATGATGATGAGGTCACTGATGTGACTTGGGTGCCAGATAGAGCAGAGGAGGAAACTGAAGGTGAGGAGGCACAACCCCAAGGAGGCCAACATCAAGAAAGAGTAGAGAGCAGACACCCTATTCCATAACATTCTGCAGCTGATATCTCCCAGTCCACTTCCCAAAGCTCAGATGTCTCTGCCTTTTTCAGCACATCTGCAGAAGATCGCACTGTTGCTATCTGCAAACTATGTCTCAGGCACATCAAAAGTGGCAAAAACACCAGCCATTTGGGTACCACATACTTAACAAGGCATTTAACATCCAACCGCTCAGCCCATTGGCACCTAAAAGCCACACAAAAGGGGCACAAATCTGTCTCTCCTCCTCCTCCTTACCCAATTCAGTCTGCCCTGCTATACTGAGTCATTGCCTCTCAGCAGCCTCTACTGACAGGGATGATGGTATAGGTCCTAGCAGCACATCTGCCAGCAGCACACAACCAGCTGTAGACTGTAGTCTGCAAATTTCTCTGCCCCATCTGCTGCAGTGGAAAATAAATGCAGTCCCTGCCACCCACATGCCCAGCATCTAAATGCAAGCTTGTCAACACTGTTAGCTCTCCAACTTCTGCCTTTCAGCCTGGTGGATTCTGCCCCCTTCCATGAATTCACACAATGTGCTGTACCACAATGACAGGTTCTCAGTCGCTACTACTTTTCACGTAAGGCTGTTCCATCTCTCTATCATCACGTGGAAGGGAATGTTCTGGCATCATTGGGCAAGGCAGTCAGCCATAAAATGTACCTCACTGTTGACACATGGTCCAGCAAGCATGGGCAGGGACAATATATTTTGTTCACAGCACACTGGGTAGTGCTGCTTGCAACTCGGAAGGATGCAGAACAGGGCTCAGTGCTGCAGCTTGTTATGCCCCCCATGTTGGTGGTGATGAAGCCAGACCTGTGAACTCTACCCCCTACTACTCCTCCTCCTGGTGTGTCTAGGGGACAGGAACCACACCAGTGCAGAGATTCTTGCAGCTCTGCAGGGACAGGCCCAGAGGTGGTTCACACCATGCCAGCTGGAGCCAGGAATGGTGGTGTGTGATAATGGCTCAAACCTCCTGTCCGCTCTTAGACAGGGAAAGTTGACACATGTGCCATGCCTGTCACATGTCCTCAATTTGGTGGTGCAGCATTTCTTAAATACGTACCCAGGGTGGAAGATGTGCTAAAGCTGGCCAGAAGAGTCTGTAGCCATTTCAGGCGGTCATACACAGCCAGTGCTCAGTTGGCTGAAATTCAGCAGGAATTCCACCTGCCTGTAAACCGCCTGATTTGTGACGGTGGAAATCGACTTTGGCAATGCTGCAGTGGCTATACATGCAGCAGAGGGCCATCAACGAGTACCTGTGCGAGTATGGCACAATGACAGTCTCAGGCCACCTCAGCTTTTTTCCCCATGCCAATGGCTGATGCATGCACTGTACTGTCACCATTAGAGGAGGCGACAAGGATGGTGAGCCATGACAGTGCATGCATCAGTGACACAATCCCTGTTGTGTTCCTGCCAGAGAAGACTCTGCATGGCATTATGGACAGGGCACTGGAGGCAGAGCAGCAGGAGGAAGAGGAGAACTTACTTTCCTCTCAAGGCCCACTTTATCCAGACATCATCATTCCTATGTCACAGAACACACAGGAGGAGAGAGTGGAGGAGGATGAGGAGGAGGATTCTAGCACTTTCGTAGACTCAGAAGAAGAGGAAGACATATGTCAATCTGTAAGCGATGGCTTCCCAACCCTAGGACCCTTGGAAGTAGTACGTGGCTGGGAGGAGGAAGTTCCAGATGCTATCTTCCTGAGT
Organism: Glandirana rugosa; assembly: GCA_018402905.1. Classification (NCBI taxonomy): domain Eukaryota; kingdom Metazoa; phylum Chordata; class Amphibia; order Anura; family Ranidae; genus Glandirana; species Glandirana rugosa. The sequence goes on from BLSH010068803.1 coordinate 45,634, forward strand.
GACCCCAAGGAGTCTGCTTCTCAAGCCTCATCAAATTTGAGGCGCATGGGCAGCCTCATGCTTGAAAGCCTGCGAAAGTACCCAAGAATATGTGGCATAAAGGAGAATGATCATTACTGGTTGGCAACCCTCCTTGACCTCTACTATAAGGGGAAGGTCTCAGAACTCATCCCGTCCCCACAGAGAGTGCAGAAGGTAAAATCTCTTGAGGACACATTAAAGAGGAATTTATTGAATGTTTTTCCCCACTCCAGTAGGTTACAGTATCGTGGAAAACTTAGTTTTGAGTCTTCGGTTGGTCAAGAGAGGAGCGTTGTAGAAGGCGTCTGCCTAAGTGATGCATTTCAGAATTTTTTTAGTCCTCCCCGCCCAGGGCTGCCAGCTTCCACATCCCAACGGCATCATCTGCATCACATGGTGGATGATTACCTCAGGGCCAAAACAGAGATGGACAGCTTTCCAGTTGATGATCCAATGGCTTACTGGGTTATGACAATATACCACTGGCCAGAACTTGCCCAGTATGCTATTGAGTTGTTGGGCTGCCCTGCATCCAGTGTGCTTTCAGAACGGGCATTCAGTGCTGCAGCAGGTTTCGTTACTGGCCATAGAACGCTTCTGTCCACAGACTCCGTGGACCATTTGACTTTTATAAAAATGAATCAGTCCTGGATTACCAGCTATGAAGCCTCTGCTGCTGATGTCACTGATTATTTTTTTTGGGATGTGGAGTCTCTGCAGGACTTTGAGGCTGCTTAGCTTTGAGGGTGTTCAATCATTTCATCTGGAAGAATGTTTTTGGTATAGGTTTCATGGGCACAATTAACACCCAAAGACCAATTTTTCAGCACCTGTTTGACAGGTGCATATCATTGCAATTTTTTTTGCCTTCATCAAGAGCACCTATACAAGGTTATGGTGGGAAGGTGCCAACGACACCCAAAGACCAATTTTGCTGCACCTGTTTGACAGGTGCATATCATTGCTATTTTTTTTTTACAGAAAGGCCAATTCTTGCCTTCATGAAGAGCACTTCTATAGGATTATGGTGTGAAGGCACCACCGACACCCAAAGCCCAATTTTTCTGCACCTGTTACATCTATCCAAACACAAAGTGGCACCAGAATGTATCCAAAAAATCTCCAATCTTGTTCCCAGTGCACAACATTGTGGCCTCATCACACACACGGACTCCCCAGCTGTTGCTGAGCAAAATAAAGGCAGCTTGCAGGGAAAATGTCATTTTTTGGCTTTATAAATGCAATTATTGCTGCACCAGATTCTAGACATGGTACAGATCTGCCACTTTACATGTAGACTAAGGGGAGCCCCTGGGCACTATATTGGAAGGAATTTTTCATTTTTATGCTTTCACTTTAAAAATAAAAAAATCACTGCTCATTTAAAAATGACGTTTTTCACAAACTTTTTTTTCATTGATACAGTATCTCACATACGTGAGTACACCCCACACATTTTTCTAAATATAATATTATAACTTGTCATGTGACAACACTGAAGAAATTACACTTTGCTACAATATAAAGTAGTGAGTGTACAGCTTGTATAACAGTGTAAATTTGCTGTCCCCTCAAAATAACTCAACACACAGTCATTAATGTCTAAACCGCTGGCAACAAAAGTGAGTACACCCCTAAGTGAAAATGTCCAAATTGGATTCAAAGTGTTAATATTTTGTGTGACCACCAGTATTTTACAGCACTGCCTTAACCATCTTGGGCATGGAGTTCACCAGAGCTTCACAGGTTGCTGCTGGAGTTCTCTTCCACTCCTCCATGGCGACATTGCGGAGCTGGTGGATGTTAGAGACCTTGCGCTCCTCCACCTTCCATTTGAGGATGGCCCACAAATGCTCAGTACTGTTTAGGTCTGGAGAAATGCTTGGCCAGTCCATCACCTTTACCCTCAGCTCCTTTAGCAAGGCAGTGGTAATCTTGGAGGTGTGTTTGGGGTCGTTATCATGTTGGAATACTGACTTGACTCTGTTTCAGTATGTCACAGTACATGTTGGCATTCATGGTTCCCTCAATGAACTGTAGCTCCCCAGTGTCGGCAGCACTCATGCAGCTCTAGACCATGACACTGCCACCACCATGCTTGTTTGTAGGCAAGACATACTTGTCTTTGTACTCCTCACCTGGTTACCACCACACACACTTGACACCATGTGAACCAAATATGTTTATCTTAGTCTCATCAGACCACAGCACATGGTTCCAGTAATCTATGTCCTTAGTCTGCTTGTCTTCAGCAAACTGTTTGCGGAAATTGTGGGCTTTTTTGTGCATCATCTTTAAAAGAGGCTTCCTTCTGGGATGACAGCCATGCAGACCAATTTGATGCAGTGTGCGGCTTATGGTATGAGCACTGACAGGCTGACCCCCTACCCCTTCAACCTCTGCAGAAAGGCTGGCAGTCCTCATATGTCTACTTCCCAAAGACAACCTCTGGATATGACACTGAGCACAAGCACTCAACTTCTTTGGTCGACCATGGCAAGGCCTGTATTGAGTGGAACCTGTCCTGTTAAACCACTGTATGGTCTTGGCCACCGTGCTGCAGCTCAGTTTCAGGGTCTTGGCAATCATCTTATAGCCTAGGCCATCTTTATGTAGTGCAACAATTATTTTTTTCAGATCCTCAGAGCGTTCTTTGCCATGAGGTGCCATGTTGAACTTCCAGTGACCAGTATGAGAGAGTGAGAGTGATAAAACCAAATGTAACATACCTGCTCCCCATTCACACCTGAGACCGTGTAACACTAACGAGTCACATGACTCCAGGGTGGGAAAATTACTAATTGGGCCCAATTTGGACTTTTTCACTAAGGGGTGTACTCACTTTTTTTGCCAGTGGTTTAGACATTAATGGCTGTGTGTTGAGTTATTTTGAGAGGACAGCAAATTTACACTGTTATACAAGCTGTACACTCACTACTTTACATTGTAACAAAGTATCATTTCTTCAGTGTTGTCACATGAAAAGATATAATAAAATATTTACAAAAATGTGAGGGGTGTACTCACTTTTATGAGATACTGTACATGTCCCCCAGGGCAGGAACAGGACCCCTATACCATTGTATGCCCAATTGCTAGCATATAAGCCTTCAAAATGGGCACTTTTGATTTTTGCTGTTCAGGTCCCATTGACTTTAATGGGGTTCGTTATTCGGGTCTGAACGTTCGTGGTGTTCGAAAGTTCAGGTGCGAACCGAACAGGGGGCCGTTCGGCCCATCCCTAGTGATTTCTCATGGCTGATCACCTGGTAAAGAGCTCTTTATGGAGATTGGTAATGTGGTGTGTCAGACTGACACACCACAACACTGATCGCCGCGATGCACACCCCCTCATGTGAGCGATTGTAGGTTATCTGGCCGGACATCTGTCTGATCAGCATAATGAAACCCCTGCCCGGTCGTCATTTGTCTATTGGCTGGGCAGGAAGTGATTTTTAACCACTTCCCAACCGCCGTATGCAAAATGGCGGCCGGGAAGTGACTTAGTTATCCTGACTGGACGTCATATGACGTCCTCAGGATAACAAGCCGCCGCGCTCCCGGGGGGGCGCGCATCGCGGCGATCGGTGGCGTGGGAGGTCAGTCTGACCCCCCGCAATACCGATCTCGGTAAAGCGCTTTGATCCGAAGCACTTTACCATGTGACCAGCCATGACCAATCATGGCTGGTCATAGTGTAACACAGGAAAGCCGTTTATCGGCTTTCCTGTACTCAGGTCTGCAGACCTGAGGAGTGGAGAGCCGATCGGCTGCATCCCTTACAGGGAGGGTTTGTGCTGATGATTTATCAGCACAGCCCTCCCTCGGATCGCCACCCTAGACCACCAGGGAGCCTGCCCAGGGACCACCAGGGATGTGCCCACCCAGGACCACCAGGGAGCCGACCAGGGACAACCAGGGAGCCGATCTGGACCACCAGGGAGACCCTCCTAGACCACCAGGTAAGTGACATAGTGCTCAGTGTGGATGGCACTCAGTGCCACCTTCAGATGCCACCCTAGACCACCAGGGAATGAGCCCCTATCAGTGTATATGCCCACCAGTGCCCCGATCCGTGCCCACCAGTGCCCCCATCAATGCATACCAGTGCCAAATATCAGTGCCCACGATTGCCACCTACCAGTGCCCACCTATCAGTGCCCAGTGCCAATCAGTACTGTCTATGAGTGCCCATCAGTGCCACTTAGCAGTGTCCGTCAGTGCTGCATATCAGTGCCCATCAGTGCTGTATATCAGTGCCACCTCTCAGTATCCGTCAGTGCTGCTTATCAGTGCCGCCTAACAGTGCTCATCATCGCTGCATATAAGTGCCTCATCATCAGTGCCACCTCATCAGTGCCGCCTCATCAGTGATAATCAGTACTGCCACATCAGTGCCTGTCAGTGAAGCCTCATCAGTGCCCACCAGTGATGGAGAAAATTTACTTATTTACAAAGTTTTGTGACAAAAATAGAGAATTTTTTGTTTTCAAAATTTTCTATTTGTAGCGCAAAAAATAAAAACCACAGGGTTGATCAAATACCACCAAAAGAAAGCTCTATTTGTGGGAACAAAATGATAAAAAATCTGTTTGGGTACAGCGTCGCCCGACCCCGCAATTGTCATTCAAAGCGCAACAGCACTGAAAACTGAAAATTGGTCTGGTAGTAAAGTGTTCTAAGTGCATAGTATTGAAGTGGTTAAAAATTATGTTTTTTACAAACTTTTTTTTTATTGATACATGTCCCCCAGGGCAGTACCCGGACCCCCATAACCATGGTATGCCCAATTACTTGCATATAGGCCTTCAGAATGGTCTCTTTTTTACAGTTCGGGTCGCATAGACTTAAATGGGTTTCCCAAACTTTTTCAATGTTATAGAAACATAGAAATGTTCTAAAGTTCTGGTACTAACTGAAAAGGGGGTTGTTCGGCACATCCCAAATCTTTGTAAATGAGGTGAAGCTTGACTGTACAAAGAATACCCAATCAAATGCAAGGAAGGAAAATAAAGAAAAACAGCATATTTGCTTGCACAGGATTGAATGTTGGCAGTAAATCAACTATTTATTTAGTAAATCAACCCCTTGGTGTCAGGAAAAGGAATGGTGGCTTACTTAATGTGAGTGCTAGGAATATTCCTCCAAGGATTGCATATAGGAAAGCACAGGGCTGCATCTTGGTCACACACACCACAGTTTGGAGACCATTATTTTTTGAGAATGTTATTACAGATGGTAAAAATGTTCTTAATGACCTGGGCAAAAATATAGTTGTAAGAGACACGTGCATTTCAAAGAATTAGAATATTATCAAAAATTTAATTTATTTCAGTAATTCAATTCAAAAAGTGAAATTTATAGATTCATTTCACACAGGGTGATATATTTCAAGCATTTCTTTCTTTAAATTTTGATGATTGTATCTTGTCTAAATTGACCCTAGTATGTAAATTAGGGACCTTAGATTGAAATTCCCTTGAGGGCAGGGACTGATATGAATGCACAAACTATAAATGTGTAAATTGTCAATGTACTGTTACTGTGTTGTGTTGTTACCTCAAGTACCTCAAATAAATAAAACAAAAATGTCACTTATGTGTCCCTCTCTGGTTTACTTTCACTTTGTTACTGGGGGTCTGACTTTATGACTAAACTCCATTAACTGCCATTACTTGAATAAACAGGTCTAAACAAGTCTTCATTGCAAACATAGCTGCTTGTGAGATTGGAAACTATTCTTTGCATAGAAAGGAAGACCCTGAGAAAAACCGTGGGAGTGTCAAAGGAAGTTAGATGTTTGATTGGTGCTACTGGAGAGAGAAAAGGCCTAATTCAAAGTCAGAATTTGGGCCAAGATCTTCAACAGTTAGGGTGTACTGCTACATTTTCAGAAGTCTTACCTGTACATAATGGACCACAAGACAAATGACCAGGTAAACAAAGAGGCGGAACTGGAAGTGATGACATAGTCATCACTCCCAGTTTCTGGGATCACAGAGAGAGAACAACAATGTCAGTTCCTCTCTCCCTGTTCAGTACAGCCGATGCCATCGGTCACATTGCTCATGGCTTTGCAATCGAACAGTAGAGCCCGGGAGAGGCCGTGACGAGGGCGGGAGGGGGGTGGGATCCACTTCCACCACCAGCAGAAGTGATCAAGTGGCTATTTATCCACTCAGATCACTGCTGCTACAATCAAAATTTTTGGAAGAAAAATGTAATAACGCATTCTGTAATGATGCCTGTAGGTGCATGCATAATCCCACGATTCTCGCCGCAAACGGAGGATGTCCATGGACGACCTACGGGAGGCAAGTAGTTAAAATGGTTGTAAAGCTTAAACATTGTTTACCTTACCCTCCCTGGCGGTATGATTATTTCAGATTTTTGGTGCTGAAAGCGGTACGATTATTTTGCATGAAAATTTGGCGTTTTATATTGTAGGCCTGTAATTCTTAGGAATAACTCCCTTAAATCTGTCCAAACAAAAGTCTAGTAGACATCCCGGGTATGATAAAGTTTGAAAAATGAAATCATAAATTATAATATAATAAATAACTAAAAATAATTATCAAAAATAATAACGTAATAGTAATAAAATGTATTCAATAATGTAATCAAACCAAAAACACTGAAATTTGCTCAGTTGCAGAATTGTTGCTGTCGTCACTTTCAGTTTCTGATGATAAATTTCCCCAAAAATCAGTATCACTCAATTCTGCAAAAGATTCTTATTTACTATCGCTGTTTTCTAGCTGATCAAAAAGCACTTCTGACGTAAAGAGGCGCTTTTTGGTTGCTATGGACATTCTCAAGTTTCGAGGCAGAAAGAATGACTAATATAATATAAAAGTGCATGCAGGGCACTGGGCAAACCACTAGGGACAAAGGGGATGTGAAATGTTTTCATACAGTAATGTAATCTATAAGATTACAGTGTACTGTATGTGCTGTGTGTGTTTCACTTTTTGAATTTCCCGCCGGTCTCCGTCCCCGTGCGACGCTCACAGGGAACGGTGCCCGGCACACAGGAGTCATCTGGCGGCGGACACAGCCCGCAGACACGGTGGGGGACATTGCTGGATCCAGGGGACAAGGTGAGTAGCGCTGCCTGGATCCAGCAATGCAATCCCGAGTGTGGCTCGGGGTTACCGCTAATGGTACTGAAATTATACCCCAAGCCACACTCGGGAATACCGCCAGGGAGGTTAATGCATTCCTTATATTAAGGTAAACAATGTTTAGGTGCCAGCATCCCCCCTCACCCCCCCTTTTACTTACCTGAGCCCTCATTCGATCCAGTGCCATGCATGTCTACAGCTCTTCTGTCCCCTCACTTCCGGGTCTCACTGGCTTTGTGCTGTCAATAAAAGCCAGTGATGAGGAAGGGGGGCTGAGTCCCGCTGTCTGGGTCAATGGATGCAGCAGCGGGGCTCAGGTGCAAGCACACACGAGCGTCTCCATGGGAAGCTGCTTCCCATGGGAGCACTAGACAGAGGGAAGGAGCAAGGAGCGCCGGCGGGGGACCTGATAAGAACAGGTTTGCGGCCGATCACTGCACAGAGCAGGCAAGTACAGAGATGTTTTTTTTTTTTAAATTTACCTTTATAATCACTATAAAAAGGGAGATAAAAACGTTGTTTTATGTACATTATCGATAGAAGGAAAAAATACAATGGGATCACTAAAAATTAAAACTGGGTGAGCGGGAATCATATTTTTTGTAGTAATGACTAGAGTTGAGCGAACCCGGACTGTAATTTTAATGAAAAATCTTAAAAATTCTGTAAAAAAGTCCAGGAAGGTCCTGGAGGTCTGCAAAAGGAAGGAAAATGGGGGTAAGGGTGGGACAAGTTCCCTACAAAGAAATGGGGACAGGGAAATAACTTTAAATATTTTTTAAAAAATAAAAACATAAAAAATGCAAAAATGGAGATCATCTTGAAAATGGGTCTGAAAAGTATTAATTAACATTAGAGGCCATAGAACTTTTTTAAAATCATCTTCAAACTGTGTCAAAAAAGTATAAATAAGCCGGGAGTACTCATATCACTGTTCTGCAAAATGTGTGTGTCACTTTAAATGAAACCGGGAATCAGTGCACATCTCTTCTGCACAATTATTTCAAGTCTGTGTGTCACTTTAAATCAAACCGTCAATCATTGCACATCTGTTATTCACACTTCTTTTTAAAGTCTGTGTGTCACTTTAAATGAAACCGTCAATCATTGCACATCTGTTATTCACACTTCTTTTTAAAGTCTGTGTCACTTTTATTATTGCCGCTAATGATTGCA
>BLSH010068803.1:111280-135128 GCA_018402905.1 Glandirana rugosa
TCCCACTTCGGAAAAGACAAAAACTTTAAATGGTCATCGACGACGTAAAGGGTGGGATCCGAATATGAGCTCAGTTATGCAAAAGGGTCAAAAAACACCATTTTAAACCACGGAGCCGAATATAAGTCCAGACGAATATGAGCTCATATATGCCATTTAGTAATACGGAAACACGTAAGGCATAATACAAAAATTCACTTTTCTATTTGAATTTTATTATTTTATTTTTATTTTTTATAATATTACTACACACTAGGATATTACCCCTAGTGATGGGACGTGAATACCTAAACACTGATTTCACATGTTTTCTTCTATCTACCTAAATGGGTTATACTTATCACAACATCTTTCAACGACGAGATATTTCTCCACAGACACGGAAATTTATACATTTCGGAGTATGTGTGCTTAGCTGCCACGACCGTCGATTCGTGTGTATGAGGCTTTACATATTTAAAGGCACAGACACCTCTTTATAGAGCAGCAACTTTCTACAACACTATTCATATTGGGTAAATCCATCTATCTTCTTTTGTACACTTTAGTCACAAATCCATAAGTGCAGGGTAGTGATCCCCATTATAGGATCACACATCATTATAATATTTTTTATTTTTATTTTATTATTTTAAGTTTATCTTTTCACTTAAAAACATAATACGGAATGCACAAAGGCATAATGATTTACCGTATATACTCGAGTATAAGCAGACCTGAATATAAGCCGAGGCACCAAATTTTACCACAAAAAACTGGGAAAACGTATTGACTCGAGTATAAGCCTAGGGTGGGAAATGCAGCAGCTACTGGTAAATTTCAAAAACAGAAAAGGCTTCACCCTGACAGATACCCTGCAGCGGCTGGCAGGAGAGGGGAGGGGGACCCTGTAGATCTGTGGGGACAAGGGGAGAGGCCATGAAAGAGCACGGGGAAAGGAAAAAGTACAGGGGGCAGCAGAAAGAAGCACGCACACACACACACATATACACAATCATATAAACACAGACACACAGACACACACACACACATACATGTAGAATTTATAAAGCCTTTAAAAAAACGGCATTACATTCTTCTCTTCCTGCCGGGTACTGCACTGTAGGGGAAGACAAAGAGCACAACACACACTGCTTTCAGTTTCATTAAGCCTCGTACACACGGTTCGACGGTTGTATACAACAGGTCGTACTTACGACCATCGTATATGTAATCGATCATTAGTATGTGTGATTTGAACAGCCGAACATACGACGGTCGTACAAGGGGAGTAGTATGAGCAGACTAGAGAACTTGATCGTACCAACAAGCTCTCATACGACCATTGTATTGTGTGTACAGAGCAGTTGGTTCAACAAGTTGTATTGTGCAAAACACGCATGCTCCAAGCCGGAAGTGTCCGTTCGTGTAAACCTAGGTTTCTGTTTCACAATGCATATTCGTTTGTCTATTGGCAATTCAATTCAAATAGCAAAATGCAGCGCACATTAGCATCTTTTTTTAATGGGATAATAATGAAGATGCACATTGCTAGTGATACACGTGATACTAATGTAATAAAATACAGCTGTTCTGTAGTGATATTAATAGAATTTGCATTATTTTTAATCTCTTTTATTCTATTTACCATTTCCCCAATATTATAATCTCTGAAATATGAGAATTCCTTGAATTAAACGTGTTTGTGGTCCCTTGCTATTTGTTCTAACTTTTATTTTTAATGTAACTGCCTACTTCAAACCTGTCATTTTCTTTACTAAACTTAGGCAAGTATTGTTATTTTAAATATTCTTTATTTTTCAGTCATAAAGAATACAAATTAAATTATGGCAGTCATTTTTTTGCAAAGAAAATATAACAGAAAACAAATGTCTAAGCATAACAAAATATGTTTAAAATTAAAACAACGAAAAAAACAACAACAAAAAAAACAGAAAAAAAAATAAAGCCCTCAATGGGGGTACTGCCCATAATCCCCAGACCAGGGTTGTTGGGGGCCATGGGGATAAAACTGCCACTGGGCAGCATGCTGGTGTGGCATTTGTGTTGGTTGCTGAGATGGGGTAGGTGGAGGAACATCTTCCTTGATGGTTGTGTGGTGTGTGAGGAGCCCCAGCGCCCCCTTAACCACTTTCGGACCGTCAACCGCAGGTTGACGATGACAAGATGGCTCTGCTAGGCAAACCGCCGTCATACGACGGCGACTGCCAGATCGAGCACTGTGAGCGCGCGCGCGCCGCCGGAGGCGCGCTCACGCGCTCACTGTGTTCCGGGGGGGGCCAGGGAGCTGGTGCGGCGGACTCAATCTCCGCCGGCTACCCGCGATGTCCCCCCCGGAGTGAAAGAACGGAGGTCCGTGTAAGTAAACACGGATCTCTGTTCTGTGAGGGGGGAAGGACTGTGATCACAGCCTTCCTGTATATGGAAGCTGTGATCACTATCCTTCCCTAGCCAGGGCAGCCAACACACAGTTAGAACACGCCCAGGGAACACAGTTAACCCTTAGAGCGCCCCCTGCAGGTTAACCCCTTCACTGCCAATGGCATTTACACAGTAATCAGTGCAATTTTATAGCACTGATCGCTGTATGAATGCCAATGGTCCCAAAAAAGTGTCAAAATGGTCCGACATATCTGCTGCATTATCACAGTACCGCTAAAAATCGCAGATCGCTGCCATTACTAGTAAAAAAATAAAAAAAAATAAAAACCCCAGAAATTAATTCTCATCATCCGTAAACGCGGCAACTTTTGCGCAAACCAATCAATAAACGCTGATTGTGATGTTTTTGATCACAAATATGAGGAAGAATATAAATCGGCCAAAACCGTTGAAAAAAATAGTTTTTTTATATTTTTTTTGGATTTGTATTTTAGCAAAAAGTAAGAAATGTGGGTTTTTTTGCAAAATTGTCGCTCTTCTTTTGTTTATGGCGTCAATCAGAAATGACGCAGCGGTGATCAAATACCACCAAAAGAAAGCTCTATTTGAGGGAAAAAAAGGACGCAAATTTTGTTTGGGTACAACGTTGCACGACCGCGCAATTGTCAGTTAAAGCGACGCAGTGTCGAATCACAAAAAGTGCTCTGGTCCTAAAGTGTGAAATCCTTCCGGGGCTGAAGTGGTTAAAGAGCACTTGGCTCATGAGTTCCTCCGCTTTGATCTTCTGAAACTCCTACATCCTCTTCAGCTTTGCTGCTTTGCTTGCTCCGGCTCTCTTTGGAGGACTAGTGTTGCCTGCTGGAAGAAGGCAGCAGCAGCATCGTCTGCGTCTGCATCGTCTGCATTCTGTGCCTTCCTCTTCCTTCTCCTCCCAACCTCCAGTGAAGGGATTGGCATGCTTGTGACGTGCCAGCTGCCTCCTCCTCAGTCACCGTGTCGGTGACACTTTCCTGTGTATAAAAAAGTGACATTATTAGAATATGTTTGTTTGTGTGGGTGATGAATCCAAACAAATTTACATTTCATTACTGTTGCTTATTGAATGATTTTAAATAACAAACACTAGCATTCTGGCACCAACATTTTGATTTATCCTTAAAATGACTTTAGGCCACAACTGGGTTTGGATCTAGAAACAAATGTGTTAAGACTCCAATGTTTGGACAATAATGTTTAGTTCTTATCTTAGTTCTTGTATTTTATCTTTACAATATGTTCAACAACACTATACCTGGGTCAAGACGGCCTCCTCCTCCTCCTCATGTCTAGGAGACATGACCCCACCTGAAGTTGAGGGAAGGGTGGAGATGGATGGGCTAGCCTCAGATACATTCTGTAGGAACTGCAGGCTGTGAAAGTACCACAGTTTAGGTACATGCACCGCAGATGCTGCAGCTCCAGACCTTTTGGACTGCTCTACCTTCTTCACCTCCCTCCCAAAGGTTGTGCGAAGGTTTGCAATTTTTTGCCGCACATATTTGGTGGTTGCCTCTGGGCTTATTTCTTTACAGAGGTCAACCAGCTGGCTTAGAGCTGCCTGCTTGCGGTTCCTATTAAAGTATTCCTTCAGCTGGACATTCCACAGGCAGGGTAGCTGATGGTAGAGCTCAATGAATTTGGGCAGGAAGTCCTGGGAAAAAAATTGGTCGCTCATTATGCCTGCAAGACACAAGGCAAAGCATCATGCAACTTCACCCAGCATACCCCTATAAAAGCCCCACCAAATCTAGGCCCCAAGCCAAGCAGTATTAGGCTTGCTGCATCACCCATTTAATGCAGGACACATATGGATTACACAGGTTCAGAGGCTAATTTAATGCAGATAAGGCACCAAGTGAGTTTAATTACCACCTTAATCAGCCACAGAACATGAGTAATTAATATCTGTCCTGAATTAAAGGGATAATGTGGCAACCCTAAGCAGTATAAGCCATTCTTCCCAACAGGGCGGTCTTAATACCACCATGGGCCCCTGGGCAAAGTAAGGCACTAGGGCCCCTACCAGCCTGCCCTGTTTTATGCACCTGCTCTCAAGAATTTAAGTATAAATTGTTGATGGAATTAAACATATATTCATCACTACTTTCAATCAAATCGATTTTAAAACATGCCATAAATCAAAGACTAATCAGCACAAAGGGGGGAGCAGAAGGGCACAGTACAGGGGGGGTTTAGGAGGGCACAATACAGGCTCCGGGATGCTGCCCAGGACACGGATATCCTGGGACAGCTTAGTAAAAAGCATGACATTCCTGGTCAATCTGGGACAATTGTCAAGTATGAGAGATTATCATGGTGCCCCCATGTACCTGCAATCCAAGCATAACAGTATAGGCCTCTACCCACCTATATCAGAAATTCCAGGCGAACCTTCGGTCATTTCCACAGAGTTCCTCCACAGCGGTCGTTCCCACAGAGCGTTCCTACCTAGGGCAGTTTCCGTGACCGTTCGTCCGCCTTTTATACCTTGCTTTACATTGCGCATTGCTCTCAGGTGCGTCGTAGCGCTGGGGCGTGACACGTACCAACGCCTCCACGGAACGAACAAACGATGGCAACACCGCGATTGCAACACCACGATCAAGTATGGCGGATTCCCGCAGGAGCCACAGGAATATTAAGGCCACCCCCATGACCAGGCTGGAAATGGTAGATATGGTGGCAATCCTGGAGACCAGGGACTATGACTGTAGGAGGGGGGAGTATGAGAGGCCCAACAGTCATAAGGACTATATACTGGACATGGTTATAGAGCGCCTGTCAGCAAAACATGGGGTCCAGCGGGCCAAGGATCAGCTTCGCAAGCTCTGGTCCGATCTCAAAACATAGGGAGCCCGACTAGCTGCACCGGAACCATCGGATCCTGGAAAAAAGTAAGCAATTTTTTTTGGTAACCAGTATGTAGATGTTTAAATTTGGTGTGTGGATCTGTTCTTGGTCAAAGTAGCTAGAGAGAATTATCTGTGAATTTTTGAACTCTTTGTATGCCTTGGGGTTCCCAAATGTAATTTCCAAATCAAACATACTGTATATGAAGAATACCATTCTAGACTGTTTTCAGACATTCCTTTAGCTTTTGCACTTATGTTCTTTTTGTATTTTGCAACAGGAAAACAAAAAAAGAAAAGGACCCACCCCCCTTAGGGACCAACAGATGAGCCCACCCTGGCCCGTCAGCAGAGGTGGCGGTAAGCCCACCTTCATGCCCAGAAGGTAAGTGCTAAATGACAATTAGACAAATTGTGCTACAGACAGGGGTGCTGCTAGGTGGCCAAAGGGGGGGGCGGGTGTGTCAGGCCTAAATTAAAGGATAGGTATCACTTTACCGGCTGCTGACTGATTCATCAGTGCCCATTAATCCAGCCTTGCTAGTGCAGATATGGTGAGAGGATAGCCCCCAGTGCTGGAAGGCACACAAATGCATATGATGGATAGCAGACAGCTCACATCCCATAGGAGCGAGGGGGGGGGGCAGCTGTAGGAGTTGACGAATGTTGCCACTTGTCAAGTATTTTGGCCCTGGCAAATGGCATCATTGTCTGTTTGTTGTTGTTTGTTTCAGAAACTACTCCAGAGGCCCCCCAAGCCGGTGGTGCAAGTCCACCAGATGTGCCCAGCCCAGCCCAATTGCAAGGTTGGTACACTTGAAACATATCCCACAATGTATGTGTTGAACCTGTAGTGACTTTGGGATGCTCAATGAATGCATTTTTTTTTTTTTTTTAGAGGAACCGGATTGCCAGGAGCTGCTCCAACATCCAGAGTCCCCTAGGGAACCTGTTGTTTGCCCTTGTAAATACTGTTCTATTATTGTTTCTTGTGTATTGACATGTCTATTGGTACATGGGACAGCAGACAGCAGTTAATAAACCAACACACCTTTTTTACTTTTTTCTAAATTATGGCCATAGCCTTTATTATTGTTGCCTTTAACCACTTACCAACCGGAAGGTTTTCCAGCTTTAGGACCAGAGCACTTTTTGTGATTTGGCACTGCGTTGCTTTAACTGACAATTGCAGCAGTAATGGCGGCGATCTGCATTTTTTTTAGCGGTACTGCGATATTGCAGCGGACATGTTGGACATTTTTGACACTTTTTTGGGACCAATGACTTTGCCTGTGGCCGCTCATCACGGCTCACCGGCGGACATCGGGTCTGCCCAAGCCGCGGGCACACTCCTCAGGAGTGTGGGGGGCGCACGCCCCCTAGCGGCCGTTCGCAAATCGCCGTCTTTTTACGGCGATTCGCGCACAGCAACCCGACTGCCACTGTGAAAACACGGCAGGCAGTCGGGAAGTGGTTAAAGTGTTTTGAAAGTGCACCCCCTCCCCCCCAAACAATTCCCAAAAAATAGGCCCATCCAAGGCATAATCAGCTATTATGCTGCACATCTTTGCCCTTATGCATTTTCCTCTACTTAATAGATCATGAGCTTCCACACTGCTGTGTGGAGCTCGAGAAGATACAGAGGGCAGCACAGGAACAGCAGAGGGTCACGCTGGAACAGGAGAGGGTCGCGCTGGAACAGCAGAGGGTCGTGCAGGAACAGGAGAGGGCAGCGCAGAACCTCCAGCGGCGACTGAGGGATGTTGGGGACATGCTTGCCAAATTTTAAGGCAATTCTTCTTGCAATTGGGCTGCTTTTGTGGACCCCATTTTAGGGCATGTTGCCCAGTTTAAAGGGGCTCCTGAAAAAGCATGTAAACATGTACTCCATCTCATCAGGGGTTGTCAAGTGTCATCTTTTGTGTCATCTTCTGTGTGGGCTAACTCCCCTTCCTCCAAACTGGAATTTTTCTTGGAGAAAGGGGTGTTGCATCTGCAAAATGTGTGAGAGCACATTTCGGGGTTCCCCCCCTTTATCCAAGATAGTTTGCTTAAAGGTGGCCACCCCCAAAACGTGTCAGCTCAGAACCCATGATGGGATCAACTCACACATTTCTCACATGCCCTTTCTCCCAGAAACTCCAGTTTTGAGGAAGGGGGGTTAGCCCACACAGCAAGATGACACTTGACAACCCCTGATGAGATGGAGTACATGTTTACACGCTTTTGTTTGTAGCCTAACATGTTTTATATGTTTTACATCTGTTTTTAAAATGTTGCAAAGCACCTTAGAATGTGCAAACAATATAAATATATATTTGATACTAACAGTGTGTGGCTTCTTCTTTACTTTATGTATGCCTGTGAGTTCCATAAAGTTTAGGTCTTTACACAGCAAATGTGCTCTTCTATGTGGTCAACACAGATGTAGTTCATCTCAAAACATTTAAAACAGTTGTTAATGCATCATGTTTTTGGTCTTCATGCATGGAATGCATGATAACCAACAACATTTTGTGTTTGTGTATATGTAGCACAACCCCTGCACATCAAAATACATTTCTGGAGGTGAAGGCAAAAATAAAGCACATACAGAATATAGAACATCTCTTTTACACATCGAAAAACCACAGACAAGAGTAGTTAAACTGAAGTATTCATTTATATGGGTAACATTAAAGATCTGGAATCATGTTTTGCCAGGACACAGCCCCTCTCCCCACAAAATAGTCCATGTATTTGTTCTGGGTGGCCAAGGTAGCACGTCTACTTTGAAGGTCTTCCATTGCATCCAACGATGAACGACCTTCTGTGGATGTACTTGGCCCTGGCAGGGCTGCATCAGTGTCAGTGGGCCCAGTTTGGAGATAATTTGTTGCATTCCTGTGCAAAAAATGATGGAGAATGCAGCAGCACAGTACCACATGGTTTATTTGATATAAGGCCAGGTTTATAGGTGTTAAAAACAGATGGAACCTGTTGGCCAAAATGCCAAAGGCATTTTCGTCGTGGAAACGGCTTCATGACATGTTCACCAAGCCCAAACGCCTCATCTGCAACGAAGACAAAGTTCAAACCCTCCACGTTTTGGTCTGCAGGTGGCAGGTTGAGGGTGCCATTCTGAAGCCGCTTATAAAACTCCGTCTGCATGATGACCCCTCCTTCGGAGTTGCGGCCATTCTTCCCCATGCCCAGGTACAAGAACTCATAACTTGCAGACACTATGGCTAGCATCACAATGCTGCAAAACCCCTTATAATTGAAATAATAAGAGCCCGAATTTGGTGGTGGTACAATACGAACATGCTTGCCATCAATGGCACCCACGCAGTTAGGAAAATTCCATTGCTGCATAAACTGGGCAGCAACTTCCTGCCACTGCTGGGGATTTGAAGGAAACTGTGGATAAAAAAAAAATTGACTTTGCCAACAAACAAAAATGTTATTCAGCATACAAATGCAAGGGCAACATAAGACTACACTTCCATTCCCAGCTCAGTCAAGATGTAAGACATGGGAGAAGCACAACCTACAGAAAAAAGACTTGCCTAATTACACTTTTCAAACCATATTCAAACAAAAGAGATCACATGAGTTAAAATTAGGAGCAAATCAAGCAGGCCCTTGCACTACATGTTTTGGGGAAATAGTAGGGAAATGTCGCCAGCAAAAGATGGAGAGTGTGTATAGGAGATTACATTTCCGGAGATACAGTAGTTTTAAATGATGTAACTTTTTGGGAGCATGGGGCTTCACATAATAAGAACACCTCAAGCACTCTGCCTGGTTGGAAAGCCAAAAATAATGTGGCTAAAGTGTGTGTTTTGGGAGGGGGGTGTCTAAACTGCATCTGACATAAATAATTGTGGCATTACCAGGCTGAGTGGGCACTGCAGCCATCAGAAATTTGGGAGCCCCTTACACAGCTTTAAACCTGCCCCCGCTTCTGACCACCAACCTTACCCAGGACCTTCACACTGGGCCATTCCACCACATCTGCCCACTGGCCAGGGGTGTACACATGTTGCAGCCCCAGTAGGAACAATACACCCTGTTGCACTTGAGAGGTGTAGCCTGCCAAGCATGACCCAGTGAAGTGTGCAATGCATGCTAGTGTGAAATCCAAGGGCTTCAAAAAGCAGTGCACAGGCAACACAACCTCACTCAATGCTTGCAATAAGACCTTTTGCCAAAGCATAGGTGCTGCAGGTCCCAAACTTGAACCAGTTGTGGTCCAGGGGGTCCTCTCCTTGTGGGCAAAGTTAGTTATTTTTGTCGCCTAGGGTTCAGGAGTATGGTCTCCCCAAACTGGATGCCCCCCTCCCATAGACTCCAATGTTAAAGACTGCTAAAGTCTTTGCTTTAAGGGCCCCTTGAGACACTGGGGCCCCTCACAACAGTACTGCCTGTACCCCCTGATGGCGGCCCTCTGATAGGGTTGCCACATCATCCCTTTAATGCAGGACACATACTAATTACACAGGTTCTGTGGCTCATTAAGGTGGTAATTAAACTCACTTGGTGCCTTATCTGCATTAAATCAGCCTCAGAACCTGTGTAATTTATATGTGTCCTGGATTAAAGGGATGATGTGGCAACCCTACCCTCTGAGTGTGTATGGACACAGGACAACATGCTGGGGAGGCGTGTAGAGGAAAAAAAGGAGGTGAAAAAAGCTTACAGCATATTGTAATGTTGCTAATTAGGTATTGCCAAAAAGGGCAAATACTATATTATTAAACAGAAACACATAAAATGTGGTATTAACATGAAACATACCTTAATATAGTCCTTCTGCAGCTCCTGTATGATGGCTGAGCATGTCTCAGGACTAATCACTCCAAGAGCCTGGGGGGAGATGCCTGTGGTGAACTTCAGGTCCTAGAGGCTTCTTCCTGTCGCCAGGTAGCGCAAGGTGGCAATGAGCCTTTACTCAGGCGTGATAGCAAGGCGCATGCATGTGTCCTCCTTCTGGATATAGGGGGACACCAATGCCAAGAGGTGGCTAAAGCAGGGGTCCGTCATCTGGAGATAATTCCTAAAATCATTAGGATTATTCTCCTGGAGTTCCCTAACCAAAGCCATATGACCAAATTGATACATTTTTGGTCCAACAATTCCTCTCCCTCCTTCTCCTACGTTGGTTTCGGGTCCAAGCCAGAACTCCTAGGCCAACAGTAGCGAGATTTCTCTCTCTAGAAGGCAACATCGTTGACGAACGAGCATCCAGAAACGAGCCAAAGAACGATCTGAAAGTCGCGAATCAACACACACCAAACTTCAACTAACATGAAATTAGATGAAGGAGCCCAAAGGGTGGCGCCACGATAACAGCACTTCCTCTTTATACGCTCGTTCACGTCATTACGTTCGGCCGGCCGCACGTTGTTTGTACCACTGTCGGGTGCACGTCAGTATGCTAGATACAACAGCCAACATACGATTTGACACGATCGTACGTCCCGTGTGTACGAGGCTTTAAAAGGTGAAACTAATATATGAGATAGACTCATTACATGCAAAGCAAGATCGTTCAAGCCGTGATTTGTCATAATTGTGAAGATTATGGCTTACAGCTCATGAAAACCCCAAATCCACAATCTCAGAAAATTAGAATATTGTGAAAAGGTGCAATATTCTAGGCTTAGAGTGTCCCACTCTAATCATCTAATTAAGCCATAAGACCTGCAAAGGGTTCCTGAGCCTTTAAATTGTCTCTCAGTCTGGTTGAGTAGGAATCACAATCATGGGAAAGACTGCTGACCTGACAGTTGTGCAGAAAACCATAATTGACACCCTACCTAAGGAGGGAAAGCCTCAAAAGGTAATTGCAAAAGAAGTTGGATGTTCTTATAGTGCTGCATCAAAGCACATTAATATAAAGTTATGTGGAAGGGAAAAGTGTAGAAGGAAAAGGTGCACAAGCAGCAGGGATGACCGCAGCCTGGAGAGGATTGTCAGGAAAAGGCCATTCAAAGGTGTTGGGGACTTTCACAAGGAAAGTACTGAGGCTGGAGTCAGTGCATCAAGAGGCACCACACACAGATGGATCCTGGACATGGGCTTCAAATGTCGTATTCCTCTTGTCAAGCCGCTCCTGAACAACAAACAATGTCAGAAGCATCTTACCTGGGCTGAAGAAAAACAGACCTGGTCTGTTACTCAGTGGTCCAAAGTCCTCTTTTCTGATGAGAGCAAATTTTGCATCTCATTTGGAAACCAAGCACCCACAGTATGGAGGAAGAATGGAGAAGGACACTCTGCAAGATGCTTGAAGTCCAGTGTGAAGTTTCCACAGTCTGTGTTGATTTGGGGAGCCATGTCATCTGCTGGTGTTTGTCCACTGTGCTTCATTAAGTCCAGGGTCAACTCAGCCGTCTACCAGGAGATTTTGGAGCACTTCATGCTTCCTTCCGCAGACGAGCTCTAAGGGGATGCTGACTTCATTTTTCAGCAGGACTTGGCACCTGCCCACACTGCCAAAAGCACCAAAACCTGGTTCAATGACCTTGGGATTACTGTGCTTGATTGAGCAGCAAACTCACCTGACCTGAACCCCATCTATGGGGCGTTGCCAAGAGAAAGGTGAGAGACATGAGACCCAACAATGCAGAAGAGCTGAAAGCTGCTATTGAAGCATCCTGGTCTTCCATAACACCTCAGCAGTGCCACGGGCTGATAGCTTCCACGCCACGCTGCATTGAGGCAGTAATTGCTGCAAAGGGGGCCCAAAACAAGTACTGAGTACATATGCATGCTTATACTTTTCAGAGGTCTGATATTGTTCTATGTACAATCCTTGTTTTTTTGATTGCATGTAATATTCTAATTTTCTGAGATTGTGGATTTGGGGTTTTCATGAGCTTTAAGCCATAATCATCACAATTATGACAAATCACGGCTTGAACTATCTTGCTTTGCATGTAATGAGTCTATCTCATATATTAGTTTCATCTTTTAAGTTGCATTACTGAAATAAATGAACTTTTGCATGATATTCACATTTTTCGAGTATCAGCTGTATAACTAAGTGCCTGTTTATGTTTTCCATGTTTTAGTAGATTTAAAAAAGCAGGTCTTATAAGAACATGCTAAGTTCTTAGAGGTGCCTCTGGGATAAATGTTTCCTGATCTCCCATGGCTAAACAGGAATACCTCTGTTGGTTGGTGACAGGTTGTGTGCGGTGACATTGGTAGTTGTGATAGTTGATACAATTCATGTTATATTCTAACAAACAGCCCCCAGCAGGGGAAGTGTTGAATGGACTATCTCGGTACCCAAGGATTAGACAACGTTAAATTTTATCTTAAATACGTTGTCTAATCCTTGGGTACCGAGATAGACCCACTTCCCTTGCCGGGGGCTGTTTGTTGGGGCAGCCCTAGGCTCCCGCTTTGCTTCTATTGACTTAACATGGATAATGGTACACTCCCCTAACTCCATTTACCTAGATTGAGGCATATCCTTTCATGTTATAGTCTGTAATCTTAAAGTGATTGTAAACTATAAAAATAGAAATGAAAGGCAAAACATTTTTATAGATATAAAAAAATATATAAATATGAAGGCCAGCATGGTGGCCTGAATTTATGGGAGGAGCCCGGGGGAGTATATAAACAGACCACCCACCTGTGGTCTTTGTCAGTTTCAGTGCACGATACCACATGTCACTAGGCAGGCTCTTCCCAGCTCACTTCGTGTTCGTGAGTCTGTGCATTTGATTAGTTGTGTGTTGCATCGTCTCCATTCGTGGTCTTGTCGAAGGTTCTTTCTCACTCTTGCAGATAGGATTCGAACCTTCTCATATCATACGCAATACTGCCATTCGTTATGTTTCCTATCCTGCATCCCCTTTGTAGATAGTTGCATTCAATCGTTGTCGGCCGTGTCTCAACATACTTCAGCACAGGCGTAGTCGATTCATAGGTTCCTTCTGCCTTGTTTTGGCATTCCTTCTACAAGCATATGACTCATTTGTAGATCCAAGCCACTGTCTATCATTGTCCGACATCACTCGGCACAGGCTTCACTGGTCGTAGGATTCACAGTTTATGGTCCATTCACACGTGCGGAGACCATTTTGATGGGCTCCGCTGCTCAGCGGGAATCCATCCGTTCATCCCCGCTGAGCCAGTGCGTCGGTGGCACAACGATTCGAATCCTCGGTTTATAATACATGATTCTATTTTTCACACCATCCGCAGCCTGGCCTTTTCATGAGCCTTCTACCCTAGATGTTACCCACTTAAGCCATTAAACAATCGATGCGCTTGGCTACTTTCTTGCAATCATTGCAAGCAGATCTCCAGTGGCACTCAATCCGGCCACACATCGTCTCCAGTGGCACATCAGCCGCTCACTATTTCTGTCTATTATTTCTCCTTTAGGTCAGTCGAGTTCAGGTCATTCCATTCTGCACCAGGTTGGACGTTATTTCTAAAAAAAAAAAAAAACTGACCTAGGGCTCGCATTCTTCACCAGGGGACCATTCACGTTTCAAGGGGCGGGTTAGGCTGTTTTATAAAAAAAATAAAAAAAACTGGACCTCTATGTCCCCTTACTACAGGTTCCTGGTCCACTGAGTTCTCAACCCTGACCAGGACTTTGCAAACTAGGAGTTAAGTCATGTGTGTAGTACATGGGTTCCTCCCTCACATTACCATGCAGCACCCTTTCACTAAATGTTCACTTCACGTACACGATTTGTGCTGCTCATTAGGCATTAGTTACTGTTACACCTTTCTTTGCATGACACTCTGTTTTTGAAGGGCGACCCTTCACCTACACAGACAAGGTCGCTAAACGTCAAGCTTGCTGGCAGTGCAAGCATTAACAGGCCGTTCACATGTCACAAACTCCAGATCGCAACATTCCTACTTAGGCAGTACCAGAGTTCAGCTTCTTGCCCCAGTACACCCTAAAGCTTTAGTCCACAGGTTTGGGCTCAGCACAGATGGGCACCCAAACTATCAGTTATCTGGCCAGTCACCTCCTGGCTCACCTCAGTTGCCACACACTCTTTTGAGTTTTCTAAATTTCCACTCAACAGCATTCAAGCGCAAACTGGCTTCTTCACTATGCCTGTCGTTCCTTTTTCTGTCCTTCTCATTTCCTTCTTGTCTCTATGCTGTATGTAAATCCCTGGAAATGTGCCCAGCTGCTGCCCTACCAGACGCGGTCACCATTTCTTTCCTGGAGCCTCCACCTGCAGGTATGCAGAGTTTGTGCTGGCCGAAAGAAAACAAAAAAAAGGTTCCCGACTAAGCCTGCCCTCACACAGCCACCCCAGGTGGACAAGTTGTGACGACCTATCCTGTCAGTGGGGGGGGGGGGGGTGCATCAATCTGCAATCATTTAAATTATGGGACTTGCAACTTTAGGCAATGCCGACTGCTTCTATTTGTGTCTCAAGCGCATCCTAAACTCATGAGCAACCTCCAGCAGCACAATACATCATGACTAGGCCGAGTGGATGTCGGGTGGCTCGGGTGTTACCTTTCCTCACGCCCATCTCCCTCACTGGCCACATTCCAGGTACACGGATTCATGCCAGGATCCCACATCAGCCTCATCACACTGCCTCACTCGACCCAGGAAGGAGGAACCTCCTTTCTGCTACCAACAATCAGTTGGCCATAGACACCTTGTTGCAGGCCAAACTGGACTGGGGTTCATCATTGGCCCATTTGCCGAGTCACCTTTCAGCCCTATTGGCAAGGGCAAGTTTCCAAATAAACTTTGGTTGATGTACGACTTGTCCACGCATCATTGTTCTCACATTCCAAGTTTAACTACTTCTCACCCAGCAACATCATATGACGTTGCAGACTTTGAGTGGTGATATCTGAATGATGCCTGCAGCTACAGGCACCATTCAGATATTGTTATTTAGTGCCGGCAATTCTGTACACCGTAAGAATTTTCATAACAGCAATTCCCCCCTCCCGTCACCCTCCGGTGCTTCTCTGGGTCCACCTTTGCCATCGGCGGCCTGGAGAATGAACCGTCCTCCGGCGGAAGTTGATCATAGAGCTAACTGGTGACCATCTGGTCACCAGTCATCTCTATGACCCTCGGAGGCCTGGGCGCGACGTTATGACTTCACTTCCAGGCCGGGTTTAGTAAACAAAGCCATGGATGCGGCTGGAGTGAAAGAGATTGTTAATTTTTTGCCCATCACTGGTTCCTGATTCCCGGGTGTAGTCAGTCATCCTCACTTGAAATCTACCCATCGTGGCAGCGGCCCAAGACTGGGACCGCACCTGTACAGGGTGAAGGGTGGTCTTTGCCACAGACAATCAGGCCATGGCCAAAATCATAGACAAAACTGGTCCAAATCGCTAACCATCATGTCCTTCCTGCATAGTGCAATTGACCCTGCAGTATCATTTCAATGTACACTGCATTTATATCCCGGGCATGTGCTATGTCGCGGCAGACACACTGTCCCACTTTAATTATACTTCATTCTTTCCGCAGGAACCTGGAGCCGACCCAACCAATTCTCTTATCCCACCTTGGTTGCAGCTGACGCTGAGTTAAGGGAACACCTGCACAATGCGACCCATCTCATTAACCAGTCTTTGTCATCCCACAACACCCTGAAGGCCTACCACACCACCTGGAACACCTGGTATGCCTTCAAAATCACTTTGTTCCACATCTGGCCGTGTCCAAAACCCAACAGTCCAGACCCGGGGTCGACATCAAACTTTTCCAGACCCACAACGTCTGCTACCAAGTAGCAATTCTCGACCAATTGTTGTTTCATCTGCCCAGCCAATCGGAATCCAGCCCGTTGTTACCATTCTGTACCAGGCCCCTCAGTGGCAGCCAGTTCATCAGACAAGTTAGGATCCTCTTGATTAACCTAGGCCTTAACCCCTGCCGCTATTCTGAGCACTCCTTTTGGATCAGAGCGGCTTTGGCGACATCACAGCATGGTGTGCCAGACCATGTCGTCAAGAAGTTAGGCAGGTGGAAATCTGCCCCACTTCACCCAGTATATTCCAGGTAGAAATGTTGCAAGCATTCAGCAAACTTGCTCAATAATTGTTACCAGACCAATAAAGAAATTACTTCCCTATCCAAGTATTTTTGCTCCCTTTTTTGGCATACTGTCCAGCCAACCGAGGCACACTTCAGGTCTAATTTATGTTGTAAGTCTTATCACATGTTTATGTGGTTCATATCTGTCCCGGTTGTAGAGCATTGACCATACATTAGAAGGACAGTATGGTGGCCCGGGGGGGTATATAAACAGACAACCCACCTGTGGTCTGTGTCGGTTCCAGTGTGCGATTCCCTCCCACCCATTCCCCTTTTCAGGGCTCTTCTCAACACATTCTCTCCATACTCATCCATTACTTATCTTGGGTATGCCTCCTTTTTTGGCATACCATCCAGCCGACCAGGGCATACTAAAGGTCTAATTTATGTTGTAAGTCTTGTCATGTGTTTATGAGGTTCATATCTGTCCCGGTTGTAGGGCTTCGACCATAAACGCCTTTTTTACCCTTTTTGTAAAAGATCACATTCCCTCTGTTTTCAGCTGCATAAGACCTGGGGGAAGGAAAAGCAGCAGAACACTGGGCTTACCGGTGAATGGCTGTGCAGCGGGGGGGGGGGGGTGGGTCAAGTCTGATTATTGGAGGATAGCACACTGAGTTCCCAGCATAGCTAGAGAACTGACCACGGTGTGCTCTCCTACTTAGTGTGGTCAGTTTTTCACATGAAAGCAAGGGCACTAGCAGGAACACCGGGGAGTTCACAAACAAAGCAATACAAAGAGAACAGGATACTTTCTCATAAAAGTACATGGTACAGCAGCCACATATCAGGAATATGAAGAATTGGGGTAACAAACACTTTAAGTATGACAGGTGGTGGTAGATTCTGAACAGTGACTGATGTCATTATGTTATAGATGTAGATACAGTGATATGGTCACTGGTGAGAGCAGATCTGTTATGATCCTAATCCCACCAGCAATGGAAAGTTACAGATGCAGAGGTATGCAGAGTACAGAGTTATAGTAAAGGGTAAAAGCTAGAGCAAAATGCTACAAAGCTCACACACTGGAGTAGCTCCCTGCCCTAGGCTGGCTAAACTTAGAAATATGGCTGTGCTATCTTTTAGGTCTGCTCATGGTTTCCCCTAAACCTGATATTTGATTGCTCCTGGCTTGCTGGAAGAATAATTCAACTAGGGATGGGCCGAACATCCCCCCCCCCCCAGTTCGGTTTGCACCAGAACACCTCGAACAGGCAAAAAGTTCTAGCGAACATGCGTACCCTATTAACACACGAACATAAAAAAATTATGTGTACTGCCCTAGGGGACATGTATCAATGAAAAAAAAAGGATTTAAAACATTTGTATTTTCAGAAGCAGTGATTTTAATAATGCTTAAAGTGAAACAATAAAAATGAAATATGCTTTTAAATATCGTGCCTGAGGGAAAAAATGTAATTTAAACGTGTTCGCGACTGTAATGTATGGCTGTAATGTATAGTAAAAAATGGTGTGCAGTCCCCCCCCCAGTCCATACCAGGTCCTTCGGGTCTGGTATGGATTTTAAGGGGAACTCCGTGCCAAATGTTTTAAAAAATTGGCGAGGCGCCCCCCCCAAAATCCATACCAGACCCTTATCCGAGCATGCAGCCTGGCAGGTCAGGATAGGTAGGGGGTGAGCATGCCCCCCTCCTGTAACCATACCAGGCCGCATGCCCTCCACATGGTAGGAGGGTGCTTTGGGGCAGGGGGGGTCTCTGCACTCCCACACCCCAAAGCACCTTGTCCCCATGTTGATGGGGACAAGGGCCTCTTTCAGACAACCCTGGGCTGTGGTCGTGGGGTCTGCGGCGGGAAGCTTATTTCAATCTGGAAGCCTCCTTTAACAAGGGGGCCCCTAGATTCCCCCCCATGTGAATGGGTATGGGGTTCATAGTACCCAACCCATTCACCAAAATAGTGACAAAAGGTAAAAACCACGAGTGACAGATTTTGCCAATTCCTTTATTAAAAAATAAAAAAAAGTGTTCCGCAATGTAATCCATTGTCATTCACACTATCCGACGGACCCGAAAAATAGGGAAAAATCAAAAAACGCTATGCATCAATTGAAAGCTACCTGCCGTATGCTCTCTCTGCACTTTGACAATCTATTTATAGGCAAGGGTGGGGCCATCCAGTGATGCAACCGGGTGGTCCCGTGCCTTCTGATGTCACATGATGTCAGAGGGGAGAGTGCATACAGCGGGTAGCCTTCAATGGAGGAGGAAGCGTTTCCTGATTTTTCTCTATTATTCGGGTCCGTCGGGCAGCGTGATTGACGATGGATTACATCGCAGGACATTTTTTAAATTTTTTTAATAAAGGAATTGTCAAAAACTGTCTCATGTGGTTCTTGCTTGTTGACACTATTTTGGTGAATAGGTAGGGGTACTATGTACCCGATACCAATTCACATAGTTGGGCAGGGATCTAGGGGCCCCCTTGGTAAAGGGGGGCTTCCAGATTGTGATAATTCAATAAGTTCCCCGGCTGCAGACCCCAACAACCACAGCCTAGGGTTGTCGGGAAGAGGCCCTTGTCCCCATCAACACCGTACTATATACTCTGCAGTACACCGTGCTATATACTCCGCCCTACACTGTACTATATACTCCGCAGTACACTGTGCTATATATTCCGCCCTACACTGTACTATATACTATGCAGTTCACTGTGCTATATACTCTGCAGTACACTGTGCTAAATACTCCACCCTATACTGTGCTATATACTCCGCAGTACACTTTGATATATACTCCGCAGTACACTGTACTAAATACTCTGCTCTACACTGTGCTATATACTCCACAGTACATTGTGCTAAATACTCCGCCCTACAATGTACTATATACTCTGCAGTACACTGTGCTAAATACTCCGCCCTACACTTTGCTATATACTCCACAGCACACTAGGCTATATACTCCGTCTTAAAGTGTACTATATACTCCGCAGTACACTGTGCTATATAGTCCGCAGTATACTGTACAATATATTCCGCACTACACTGTATTATATACTCTGCAGTACACTGTGCTATATACTCTGCCCTACACTGTACTATATACTCTGCAATACATTGTGCTATATACTTCATCCTACACTGTACTATATACTCTGTAGTGCACTGTGCTATATACACCACAGTACACAATGCTATATACTCTGCAGCAGGGGCATTACTAGGTGGGAAAGGCGGAGCAAAATGGATGTGGTCTAAATGAAATAGTGGGTGTGGCTTAGTGAGGGCGTGGCTTTAGGATGTGGCTTGCATCTGAGATAAACAAGGGATGGAGGAGGGAAGAAAGAAAGAGATAGGGAGGGAAGGAAAGAGAAGGAAGGAAAGAAAGAGGGATGGAGGGACAGCAGGCCCAGATCCTACAGCACAATAGCAATATGTGTATTCCAGAAAGTTTAGCAACCGGCAAATAAAGATTCTCCATACACCTGGTGTTGGCACTTTAAACATCCCTGCACCATGGTTGGTATGGTGTTGGGATGATTGAATGCATTATTTCTATTATTGCATTGTAATATAAAATGAAATACTTCAACTCACCATAATGCAGAATCAGTGGGAGCTTGAGTGTGTCACTTGCCACTGTCGCCTGCTACCAGATGCCATCAGGTATCCCCAGTGGAGTCCCTCCTTCCATCAGGTGCCCCCCAGTGGAGTCCCTTCTTACATCACAGGTGCCCTCAGCGGAATCCCTCCTTCCATCAGGTGCCCCCAACCTAATCCCTCCTCACATAACAGGTGCCCTCAGCAAACTGTCCCTCCTTGCATCACAGGTGCCCCTAGTTGAGTCCCTCCTTCCATCAGGTGCCCCCTGTGGAGTCCTTCCTTACATCTCAAGTGCCCCCAGCGGAGTTCCTCCTTAAATCAGGTGCCCCCAGCGGAGTCCCTCCTTACATCACAGGTGCCCTCAGCAGAGTGCCTCCTTACATCACAGGTGTCCCCAGCGGAGTCCCTCCTTACATCACAGGTGTCCCCCAGCAGAGTCCCTCCTTACATCACAGGTGTCCCCCAGCGGAGTCCCTCCTTACACAGGTGTCCCCCAGCGGAGTCCCTCCTTACACAGGTGTCCCCCAGCGGAGTCCCTCCTTACACAGGTGTCCCCCAGCAGAGTCCCAGAGTTCCTCCTTACACAGGTGTCCCCCAGCGGAGTGCCTCCTTACATCACAGGTGTCATCCAGCAGAGTCCCTCCTTACACTGGTGTCCCCCAGTCGAGTGCCTCCTTGCACAGGTGTCCCTTCTTACTTTACAGGAGAGAGGTGATGTGGGGGGCAGTGAGAGCTGCTCCCCGCCACAACACCGACATTGCAGAGGCCAGGCGGAAGAGCAGTGATGCAGGGCGGGCAGAGAGAGATTATGTCATCTCTGCTCCCCACCCCGCTCGTTCGCAACTCCCTTATGCAGGCCAAGGAGGATGTGTTCCAGCGCAGTGTGAACTGTGGACTAGGGATCAGATGGAGAAGTTATGCTGTGAGCTTATGATGGGGGGCCTGTGGGTGGGGACATCCACGGATTGGCACTGGTGGGGTTAACCAAGAGTGGATGGGACTGTGTGCCACTTCACAGGTGAACAAGGGGACAAAATTATTTTAAAAATGATGACTGAATGACATATCCATAATAATAGAAATATAGTATAAGACCATGATAAGAGCTGAAATGACATTCATAAAAGTAATAATTTTAAAAACATAAAAAACATGAAAAAAGAGTCTGTATATCAAAAGTCCTTTGTGTTCCTGTAAGTAACTGTCCTGCCAAGGGCTGCAAATGTTGGAAGCAAGCCAAACGTCTGTATGAGAGGAGACAAGAAAACAAATGCGCCTCTAAGAGTAACAGTATAAAACCAGGATTTATTGAATAACAAGTGACTACTCACAAAAATCGTGGCAGACTGCGCATTGCAGTGTAAGCCACTGCTGGCTTCTTTATGGAAGTCCTGCTGGGCTGGGGTAGTGGAAGTCCTGCTGGGCTGGGGTGGTGGAGTGTGCGGACACAGCTGTGCTGAGGGAGGAGGGCCCTTCGGCGGGTCCCGGGGAAGCCTTCTCTGGAGACAGCGATCCAATCACACCAGTTCAAAGTTCCTGCAGGCGAGGTAACTACAGCAACGGCGACGCGTTTACGGGGCTCCGCCCCTTCTTCAGGCCGTGAGTGCTGCTTACGGAAGTGTGGCAACATTTATGGGCGGGAGGATGTTTAACCCTTCGGATGGTGCCGGACATAATAATGAAAAAAGTGCAATGAGCTGAACCCACTTGTTTTATCAACTTTGTGACAAGTGGAAAATGTTTAATGAAATCATGCTTAAAAAATGTGTTTAAAAATTTTTAAAAAAAGGTTAAAAATATATGGGGAGCTTGGGAGGGAAGGGTGGAGGGAAAGCGGGGGGGGGGCAGAGGGAGCAGGGATGGATGGGTGGTGTGTGAGATGTGTCAGAATGTGCTATACTGTGGACTCTCACATGCCTCATGGAGCCAATATTATGTGGAATGGATGTATAAAGTGAGTTGACATCTAGGGTGACCCACCTATATGTGGGTTCCCAAGTGTATTTTCTCCAGGAGGTCGGTTCCATCCCTGATGTAACCAGTACCGCCAAGGAACTAGGTATCATCAATAAACACTAATTCCTCTTCTTCAACAGCACCTTCTACAACACTCCATATTTCTACCACATCCCAAAGATACACAAGAACAGCGAATCGCCACCAGGAAGACCCACCGTAGCAGCCATGGGAAGCATTACCAGTTCATTCTCACAATATGCAGACACCTTCTTACAACCATTGGCTCAAAACTTACCCGCCTACATCAGGGATGGAATTGACCTCCTGGAGAAAATCCAACATTACACTTGGGAACCCACATATAGGTGGATCACCCTAGATGTCAACTCACTTTATACATCCATTCCACATAATATTGGCATCCGGGCCATATCTCATTACCTATCCAAGGAGGACCACATTCACCCTGAACAGGCCAGATTCATAGTACAAACAGTTGAATTCTGTCTAACCCACAACTACTTCGAGTTCCATGGGGATCACTACCTCCAACTAGTCGGCACATCCATGGGAGACAACTTCGCACCCAGCTACGCCAATCTCACCATGGGCCACTGGGAAGAATCACACATCTGGCGCAACAATCCTTTCGCTCCCAATATCATCTTCTATGGCAGATACATAGACAATATCATCGTCATCTGGGATGGATCAAATACAACAGTTGATGAATTTGTAGGTTACTGCAACAATAACAACTTTGGGCTCACCTTCACCTCAGAACAAGATTCCGATGAAATCACATTTCTGGACCTTACTCTCTTCCATAATGACAACAGGACCATGGCCAAAAATTATACAAAACCCACGGCAGGCAACTAATATTTACATTTCCACAGTTGCCATCACCCGAGGTGGAAAACCAACATACCCAAAAGCCAATTCCACAGACTAAGGAGAAATTGCACACTAGATAAGGACTACCATCAACTCAGCCAACCTCTAATTGAAATATTCGCTGAAAAGGGATTCCCAACAGATCTTGTACAACAGGCATACCTTGAATGTACATCACTCCCTACCAACCCTAAGGACTCCCACCATAACGAAGCATCATCTTCTGTCCGTTTTACCACCCAATTTCACAGCCGTTATAAGAAGATGGAAAAAATCCTTGTACGACATTGGCCCATCCTACTAGAAGACCCACACCTTAAAACAGTCATATCCCACAGACCTAAGATCTAATACCGGAAGACTAGAAATATAAAGAGCAAAATAGCACCCAGTAAGCTCAAACAACCTCAGAAAACAGGCCCAAATCAACTCTGCCTAGTCCCATTAGTGGGAATGCTTCAATGCAAGAAATCACAGTGCTTGACATGCAAACATGTCAC
This sequence comes from Glandirana rugosa, assembly GCA_018402905.1. Classification (NCBI taxonomy): domain Eukaryota; kingdom Metazoa; phylum Chordata; class Amphibia; order Anura; family Ranidae; genus Glandirana; species Glandirana rugosa. The sequence goes on from BLSH010068803.1 coordinate 134,528, forward strand.
TCATGTATAGAGTTGAGCGAACCCGGACTGTAAAGTTCGGGTCCGTACCGAACTTTGGGGTGTCCGGGACCCGGACCCGGACTTTTCAAAAAAAGTCCAGGTTCGGGTCCGGTGTTCTGGTAATTTTAATGAAAAATCTTAAAAATGCTGTAAAAAAGCCCAGGAAGGTCCTAGAGGTCTGCAAATGGAAGGAAAATTTGTGTAAGGGTGGGACAAGTGCCCTACAGAGAAATGGGGACAGGGAAATAACTTTAAATATTTTTTAAAAAATAAAAACATAAAAATGCAAAAATGGAGATCATCTTCAAAATGCCCGAAAAAATGTCGTAAAAATTCTAAAAAGTAATTTTAATGGTCTTGTGGCCTGGGCTTGGACCTGAAAAAAACTTTTCAGGCCCAGGCCCAGGGCCTGTGGGGTTTCAAGCCATGCCTGGGCTTGAAATGTCAGGCCCAAGCGAGTTGAGATATGTACTCACTGTACAAACGTACAGTTCGTGACACTAAAGAACGTAACTTCGTAAGGGTGATTACCCTGATCCGTCTCAACTAAACCCGGACAAAAGACTCCAACAAACTCGAATGACCCACGATAAAACGAGAA
>BLSH010068803.1:153914-171169 GCA_018402905.1 Glandirana rugosa
TGTGTTATTGGCTGCATAAGTGCCCCGACTGTGTTATTGGCTGCATAAGTGCCCCCACCTGTGTTAATGGCTGCAATTTACCCCACCTGTAATATTGGCTGCAATTTACCCCCACCGGTGATACTGGCTGCAATGTACCCCCACATTTGATACTGGCTGCAATTTAACCCGCCTGTGATACAGGTGGGGGCACTTATGCAGCCAGTGACACAGGTGGGGCACTTATGCAGCCAGTGACACAGGTGGGGCACTTATGCAGCCAGTGACACAGGCGGGGGCACTTATGTAGCCAATATCACAGGTGGGGGCACTTATGGCATAAGTGCTCCCACCTGTGTTATTGGCTGCATAAGTGCCCCCACCTGTGTCACCGGCTGCAAAAGTGCTCCCACTTGTGTTATTGGCTGCAAAAGTGCCCCCACCTGTGTTATTGGCTGCAAAAGTGCCCCCACCTGTGTTATTGGCTGCAAAAGTGCCCCCACTTGTGTTATTGGCTGCATAAGTGCCCCGACTGTGTTATTGGCTGCATAAGTGCCCCCACCTGTGTTAATGGCTGCAATTTACCCCACCTGTAATATTGGCTGCAATTTACCCCCACCGGTGATACTGGCTTCAATGTACCCCCACATTTGATACTGGCTGCAATTTAACCCGCCTGTGATATTGGCTGCAATTTACACCACCTGTGATATTGGCTGCAATTTACCCCACCTGTGATGCTGGAGCTGTATGCTGTGTCTTGTGATGCTGAGCTGTATACTGTGTCCTGTGAAGTTGAGCTGTATACTGTATCCTGTGATGCTTAGCTGTATACTGTGTCCTGTGATGCTGAGCTGTATACTGTATCCTGTGATGCTTAGCTGTATACTGTGTCCTGGGATGCTGAGCTGTATACTATGTCCTATGATGCTTAGCTGTATACTGTGTCCTGTGATGCTGAGCTGTATACTGTGTCCTGTGATGCTGAGCTGTATACTGGGTCCTGTGATGCTGAGCTGTATACTGGGTCCTGCGATGGTGAGCTGTATACTGTGTCCTGTGATCCTGAGCTGTATACTGGTGTCCTGTGATGCTGAGCTGTATACTGTGTCCTGTGATGCTGGGCTGTATGCTGTGTCCTGTGATGCTGAGCTGTATACTGTGTCCTGTGATGCTGAGCTGTATACTGTGTCCTGTGATGCTGAGCTGTATACTGTGTCCTGTGATGCCGAGCTGTGTTCTCCTGACACAATATGTGGAATACAGGGGACGAAGTGGGTGAGTTCTATAAGGGATGGGGCTTATTAGAAGTAGGAGAGGTCAAAAAGGAAGGACGGAGCCTGCCCCCCCATCCTAAAACTTCACCAGCTGCCACTGTTTATAACAGACACTTAAGGGAACATGGGTTATTTTTTAAGATTTGTAGATATTTTTGGTTTCTACAACTAAAAGAAAGCTATCACAGCACTGAAAGCTGAAAATAGCCTACAAAGAGAATGCAGTGTGCCGTTATCGCAGAGTCTGTGGGCAGTTTAACAGTCGCACGCCAGTGCCGGCTTTATTCTAACCCACTTCAGATAATTGCCAGCTTATATGCAGATAGTCAGAACTCAGGAAGTGAAACCTGTTTCACAAAAAAGAGCACCATTGTTTTCCTGTACTGCTGGTAGTCTATGTTAACACATGCAAACACATCAACACCTGCAAATTTATATAATTGGCCTTGACGGTTATTTTGCTCTTATGGGTGAGTGGTAAGATTTCAGCTAATTCACTCCAGGTCAAATAGGACAAGTAATTCTTTTAAACACAAATCTTGTCTGTCCAAAATTAGATTAAAAATGAATTTACAATCAAATAAGACAAATTTGACATCTGTAAAAAAATAAATTAAGGATGTAATTTTTTCAACAGTGGAGACAGGTCTGCGGGAATTCCAATCCATTCCTGAAGGAATGTGGCTTCGTATTTGAACAATTTAAGGAAAGGAGAGCTTGGCAAAGTGATGTTTGTAAGATAGATGGTTGCACCACCAACAAAGTATGCAACCCAATAGCCAAATGTCCCTATCATCATAATAGTGCGGTTACAATGTGCCAGGAGGACAAAATCAGGACAGGAGAACCTTCCTTACCCTCTCCAGCGAAATGTACATCTAGAGAGGTATTACTGTTCTGTTTACACCAATCCATTCCATTACTGGTCATCACAAAGAGGGGGTTATCATACTTCTTTCTGAAATAGTCCATAGCTTTTTGCATATAGTTTTTGTCAGCTACCACACCTTTCCATTTCTGAGCCCTAGTCCCCCCTCCGACCATGAACTCCAATATACAGTGCTGTATGTTACAAAAGTGAGTACTCCCCTCACATTTTTGTAAATATTTTATTATATCTTTTCATGTAATAACACTCAAGAAATGATACTTTGTCACAATGTATAGTAGTGAGTGTACAGTTTGTATAACAGTGTAAATTTGCTGTCCCCTTAAAATAACTCAACACACAGCCATTAATTTCTAAACCGCTTGCAACAAAAGTGAGTACACCCCTAAGTGAAAATGTCCAAATTGGGCACAAAGTGTCAATATTTTGTGTGGCCACCATTACTTTCCAGCACTACCCTCTTGGGCATGGAGTTCACCAGAGGTGCCACTGGAGTCCTCATCCACTCCTCCATGACAATATTACAGAGCTGGTGGAGACCTTGCACTCCTCCACCTTCCGTTTGAGGATGCTGCACAAATGATCAATAGGGTTTAGGTCTGGAGACATGCTTGGCCTGTCCATCACCTTTGCCCTCAGCTTCTTTAGCAAGGCAGTGGTCATGTTGGTGTGTTTGGGGTCGTTATCATGTTGGACTACTGCCATGTGACCTAGTCTCCGAAGGAAGAGGATCATGCTCTGCTTCAGTATGTCACAGTACATGTTGGCATTCGTGGTTCTCTCAATGAACTGTAGTTCCCCAGTGCCGGCAGCACTCATGCAGCTCCAGACCATGACACTCCCACCACCATGCTTGACTGTAGGCAAGACACACTTGTCTTTGTACTACTCACCTGGATGCCACCACACACGCTTGACACCATCTGAACCAAAAAAGTTAATCTTGGTCTCACCAAACCACAGGACATTGTTCCAGCAATCCATGTCCTTAGTCTGCTTGTCTTCAGCCAACTGTTTGTTGGCTTTCTTGTGCATCATCTTTAGAATAGGCTTCCTTCTGGGTCGACAGCCTTGCAGACCAATTTGATGCAGTGTGCAGAGTATGATCTGAGCACTGACAGGCTGACCCCCCACCCCGTTAACCTATGCAGCAATGCTGGCAGCACCTATACATCTATTTTCAAAAGACAACCTCTAGATATGATGCTGAGCATATGCACTCAACTTCTTTGGTCGACCATGGTGAGGCCTGTTCTGAGTGGAACCTGTCCTGTTAAACTGCTGTATGGTCTTGGCCACCGTGCTGCAGCTCAGTTTTAGAGTCTTGGCAATCTTCTTATAGCCTAGGCCATCTTTATGTAGAGCAATAACTCTTTTTTTCAGATCCTCAGAGAGTTCTTTGCCATGAGGTGCCATGGAGGAGCCATGTTGAACTTCCAGTGACCAGTGTGAGAGAGTGAGAGTGATAACACCACATTTAACACACCTGAGACCTTGTAACACTAATGAGTCACAGGACACCCATAAGGGGAAATGGCTAATTGGGCCCAATTTGGACATTTTCACTTAGGGGTGTACTCACTTTTGTTGCCAGCGGTTTAGACATTAATAGCTGTGTGTTGAGTTATTTTGAGGGGACAGTAAATTTACACTGTTATACAAGCTGTACACTCAGTACAAGTGTCATTTCTTTAGTGTTGTCACATAAAAAGATATAATAAAATATTTACAAAAATGTGAGGGGTGTACTCACTTTTGTGATATAGTGTAGGTCACATTTGTTGTATTTTCTTTCAGGTTTGCAAGGTATGCAAGACGCCTCTTCCTTAATATGGTCTTGAAGATTGAATTCTTGTAGAATCCCCTCCCTTATGTGATGATAGAAGGTCCATGAGTACCATCCAGTTTAATGTATTGTTCAGAGATGTTGGAATATTCTGGTAACATCCAATCATTTAGCCAATAATGCCTCCATTTAACTTTGCAATTTCCTGATGAAGAACAGGCAATTTTATCTTAAATATACTTCCTAGCTCACTATGCATCTCTGCTAAAATGTACCCCTGGTGTCCATTAAGCTTTGCCAAAGAATAAAGAGTTGCATACTCCCCCATATTGTTTCTAAGGCGAACTTCAGGACGTGAAGTTCACATGACAGCATCTGACTGCATATTGATGGGAAGTGAATTGTTTATGATGCTTAGGTTAAAGTATTACTAAACCCAGTAATATGAAAATAGTTAATCTGCTTATCCACAGTACCCACAGCTTATATATCTTCTTTTTACATTAAAATACTTCCACTATATACCTTTTTTGGATGATCTGTATACCAAGGTTAAATGATATATTGCACAATTTCTCCATTGCTGAGGACCGGAGCCCTTTTTGCGATTCGGCGCTGCGTCGCTTTAACTGACAATTGCGCGGTTGTGCGACGTTGTACCCAAACGAAATTTGCGTCCTTTTTTTCCCACAAATAGAGCTTTCTTTTGGTGGTATTTGATCCCCTCTGCGTCATTTCTGATCGCCGCTATAAACAAAAGAAGAGCGACAATTTTGCAAAAAAACCCAAATTTCTTACTTTTTGCTAAAATACAAATCCAAAAAAAAAATATAAAAAAACATTTTTTTTCACCGTTTTTGGCCAATTTATATTCTTCCTCATATTTGCGATAAAAAAAAAATCGCAATCGGCGTTTATTGATTGGTTTGCTCAAAAATGGTCGCATTTACGGATGATGAGAATTCATTTTTGGGGTTTTTATTTTTTTTTAATTTTTTACTAGTAATGGCGGCGATCTGCGATTTTTAGCGGTACTGCGATATTAGGCCTTAGACCCCTAGAAACTCCTGTTGAAATGGAAAGATTTCATAGAGCATTAAGACCCAGAGGGAGGGACAATGAGCCGCCTAGAGACATCATATGCAATATTATAAACTTCAGACTAAAGGAAGATATTCTGCGTAATGCTAGACTCAGAGGCCTTATACTATATCTGGGCCATGAAATAAAACTTTTCCAAGACCTCTCTCAGATGACCCTGCAACAACGCAAAGATTTGCGCCCCCTCCTGGACATCCTGAGAGAGAGGAACATAGCTTACAGATGGAAGTTTGCATTCTGCCTCTCTGCAGGGCCCCCTAACTGCCCCACACTCTTGAAGGTATCGGAAGACCTCCCAGCTTTTTATGAGATACTTAATATACCTCAAGTAGATCTCCCGAATTGGTATTCTGACCTGTGTCCCCAACCACTTGATCAACCTTCAGAAGAGCCGATAGAGATGCTCCAGCAAGGTGATCATCTCCCACAAAGAAGATGCCATTTATCAGCCAGATCCCCCCCCCCCCCCCCCGGTCAACAGGAGAGGGGAGCCTTTCACCATCTCCAGCACACCACAAACCCAGGAGAGATTGAGAGTCCCCTGGCAATTTTCTTCTCTTCAAAGTAGTCTCACATGGTGGGATTCTGAACTTCCATGCTTTCTCTGCAAATCCGATCATTTATACAAGAGATGTGAGTAAGAATAATATCCTACTTAGTTTTTATTTTTTCTGTGTATAAGTTTAAGACATACACCCAGCCTTCAAGTCATCACTTTACTTTATTAGCCGAAGTATCACCTATACAGTTTTATTGTGACACGGCAATAGCTAACTCTTTATAAGGAATCGCAATTACCAAGGCAGTGAGTTCTATATCTTTTATAAGCACTCTGATACTTATCCTGCATAGATCACACATTTGGATCATAATCTTTGGGGCCAAATCCTCATATCTCTTACATATTCTAATGAGAGATCCCATGGCCAACCGTAACCTGATTTCAGACTTCCATCCCTAGAAGCCTATTACCTTAGCAGCGGAATTAATTATTTTCTACCAGGAAGGTAATCCGTAAGACTGGACCCCTTGGGCATCTACAAGTTAAAATGCTTTAACGCTCATACGAGCAAACCATACTCATATGACATGTGTCGTCATCTTATATACTCAAAATGTCATATTACAGGAAAGTTCAGTTTGTAGATTTCATTCAGCAAAAGCGAGAACATGTATAGAGAACTAAAAGTGACATGACATCACAACTGAACTACAGTGGGGATCGAAAGTTTGGGCACCCCAGGTAAAAATTTGTATTAATGTGCATAAAGAAGCCAAGGAAAGATGGAAAAATCTCCAAAAGGCATCAAATTACAGATTAGACATTCTTATAATATGTCAACAAAAGTTAGATTTTATTTCCATCATTGACACTTTCAAAATGACAGATAACAAAAAAATGGCATCTTCAAAAGTTTGGGCACCCTGCAGAATTTATAGCATGCACTGCCCCCTTTGCAAGGCTGAGACCTGCCAGTTTCATGGATTGTTCTCAATCATAGTCTGGGAAGACCAGGTGATGTCAATCTCAAAGGTTTTAAATGCCCAGACTCATCTGACCTTGCCCCAACAATCAGCACAATGGGATCTTCTAAGCAGTTGTCTAGAAACCTGAAACTGAAAATAGTTGACACTCAAAAAGCTGCAGAAGGCTATAAGAAGATAGCAAAGCGTTTTTAGATGTCAATATCCTCTGTTCGGAATGTAATTAAGAAATGGCAGTCATCAGGAACAGTGGAAGTTAAAGAAAGATCTGGAAGACCAAGAAAAATATCAGTCAGAACAGCTCGCAGGATTGTGAGAAAAACAATTCAAAACCCACGTTTGACTGCACGATCCCTCCTGAAAGATCTGGCTGACACTGGAGTTGTGGTACACTATTCCACTATAAAGAGATACTTGTACAAATATGGTCTTCATTGAAGAGTCATCAGAAGAAAACCTCTTCTACGTCCTCACCACAAAAATCAGCGTTTGAACTTTGCAAATGAACATATAGACAAGCCTGATGCATTTTGGAAACAAGTTCTGTGGACCGATGAGGTTAAAATTGAACTTTTTGGCCGGAATGAGCAAAGGTACGTTTGGAGAAGAAGGGGCACAGAATTTAATGAAAAGAACCTCTGTCCAACTGTTAAGCATGGGGGTGGATCAATCATGCTTTGGGGTTGTATTGCAGCCAGTGGCACAGGGAACATCTCACGAGTAGAAGGAAAAATGGATTCAATAAAATTTCAGCAAATTTTGGATGGTAAATTGATGCCATCTGTGAAAAAGCTGAAGTTAAAGAGAGGATGGCTTCTACAAATGGATAATGATCCTAAACACACCTCGAAATCCACGGGGGATTACATCAAGAGGCGTCAACGGAAGGTTTTGCCATGGCCTTCACAATCTCCTGACCTCAACATAATTGAAAATCTATGGATAGACCTTAAAAGAGCAGTGCGTGACAGACAGCCCAGAAATCTCAAAGAACTGGAAGACTGTTGTAAGGAAGAATGGGCAAAGATACCTCAAACAAGAATTTAAAGGCTCTTGGCTGGCTACAAAAAGCGTTTACAAGCTGTGATACTTGCCAAAGGGGGCAGTAAAAGATATTAACTCTGCAGGGTGCCCAAACTTTTGCAGATGCCATTTTTTTGTTTTCTGTTATTTTGAAAGTGTAAATGATGGAAATAAAATCTAACTTTTGTTGACATATTATAAGAATGTCTAATCTGTAATTTGATACCTTTTGGAGACTTTTCCATCATTCCTTGGCTTCTTTATGCACATTAATACAAATTTTTACCTGGGGTGCCCAAACTTTCGATCCCCATTGTATATGGTATGGTTTCCCTAATTCTATTTGTCTGTCTTATAATAGGTACACATTTATTGAAACCATCCAATTTGGTTATTGCCCATGCTAGTGCACTCCTCTATGTGAGACCTGGTCCTGGACTAGGTCTCATATTCCATGGTTACTCCTGCCTTTAAGTTTTGACAGGTAAAAGAAAAGCAAGTTTTCCCTTCAACTTTCCCTTTTTTTTTTTTAAGTTCGCAAGGTGAGGAGTGCGCCCGCACCAGCAGTTTTCGTGTTTCAGTTATTGTTGATATATATCCTAAGCCCTGCTTCACAAACCAGTATGGCTATCTCAGGCTTTAAATAGGCTCCATACATGGTATGCATGCCTGTGTGGATGTGTTCCTTCACACCAAACACAATCTTTGCTCTGGCTGCACAAACAGTGTACCACACTAACCTCTTGTGGTGACAAGTAAAACATCACTGTCATCAGATTATAGGTTTACTGAATGGTCCTTTGGCCGGAGGAGCACACCCACATAGGTAGTTATGTCAATCCAGATATTACAGTTTCTACCTGGGTCGTTAGCAAAATGTTCCTTGTTAATATGTTGAATTCATAATCAATCGTGATTAGGCTATACTAAATAACTGTAAAAGATGATCATACTTGTTAATCTTATCCCGAACGAACTGTCTAGAAAAAACAAGCAACACGCCAGTTCATATATCTATAATGATGTTTATGTGGTTGCACTCACTCAGACTAAAAGGATAATTCTTCTAATTTATGCCCTATGAGCCTTTAACACCATACTGTCGTCATGCTCATAGAGACACACATAATCTTATAGTTATTCTAATACTAATAACTAGAGTTGAGTGGACACATGGATGTTTGGGTTCGTCGGGTTCGGCTGAACTTAGCGAAAAAGTTCGAGTTCGGCACCGAACTTGACCGGAACTTGACCCCGAACCCCATTGAAGTCAATGGTGACCCAAACTTTTGGGCACAAAAATGGCTCTAAAAAGTCATTCAAAGGGCTAGCGGGCTGCAAAAGGAAACAAAATGGGGGTAAGAGTAGGACAAGTGCCCAGCAAACAAATGTGGATAGGGAAATAACTTAAAATCACATAAAAAAAAAATGGAGGAGGAGGTGGATGTGGAGTAGGGGGTTGAGCAGGCCGTGACCGTGGCAGTGTAAGTGGTGGAAGTGGCGGTGGAGGAGGAGGAGGAGGTAGCCAACACAGTTTTTTGTTTGTTTGGTTTTTTTTCTGATTGGGGTAGCCCCCAAAATATTGAGACATATTAAAAAAAAAAAAGGATAGCAATGGCTGTGTGAGGCCGGTCTAAATAGCTATTCTGCACAAGGTACAGACAAGCCTTGTGGGATCCATGCCTGGTTCCTTTTAATAAATGTTAGCTTGTCCGCGTCGGCTGTGGACAGGCGGCTGCGCTTGTCTGTGATAACGCCCCCTGTCGTGCTAAACACACGTTCAGACAATACACTGGCTGCAGGGCAGGCCAGCATCTCCAAGGCATAAAGGACAAGCTCAGGCCATGTGCCAACTTTGGAGACCCAGAAGTTGAATGGGGCAGACCCATCAGTCAGTACGTGTAGGCGTGTGCACACATACTGCTCCACCATGTTGCTGAAATGCTGCCTCCTGCTAAGATGTTGCCTATCAGCTGGTGGTGCTGTTTGTTGTGGCGTGCTGCTTACAAAGCTTTTCCACATTTCGGCCATGCTAACCCTGCCTTCTGAGGTGCTGGCGGTGCCACAGCTGCGTTGGCGACCGCTTCCTCCTCTGCCTTCACCTTGTGCTTCCACTGAGCCCCCGGTGTCATTTAGGAATGCCCTCAGCAGCACGTCTACCAGCGTGCGCTGGTAGTCGCGCATCTTCAGATCACGCTCCACTGAGGGAATTAAGGACGGCACGTTGTCCTTGTAACGGGGTTTCAGCAGGATGGCCACCCAGAAATCAGCACAAGTTAAAATATGGGCAACTCGGCTGTCGTTGAGCAGGCACTGCAGCATGTAGTCGCTCATGTGTGCCCGGCTGCCCAGAGGCAAAGACAAGCTGTCCTCTGTGGGAGGTGTATCATCTGTGTCCTCTGTATCCCCACAGCCACGCTCCAGTGATGCCCACGAGCTGTGTTGGGTGCCCTGCTGTAAACACGGTTCCTCCTCCTCATCCTCGTCCTCCTCATCCTCCAGAAATGTGTCCTGGCTTGAAATTTTTTTACATGGCCTATGCTGGTGCAGGAACCCACCCTCCGAGCCACTTGTGAATGACTGGCCTGATAACCGTGGAAATTACCCCTCTTCCTCCTCCTCCTGTGCCACATCCTCTTCCATCATCGCCCAAAGTGTTTTTCCAAGGAGACATAGAATTGGGATAGTAATGCTGAGAACAGCGTCATCTGCACAGGCCATGTTGGTGGAGTACTCGAAACACTGCATTATGGTACACAGGTCTCGCATGGAGGCCCGCTCATTGGTGGTGAAGTGGTGCTGTTCCACAGAGCGACTGACCCGTGCGTGCTGCAGCTGAAACTCCATTATTGCCTGCTGCTGCTCGCACAGTCTCTCCAGCATGTGCAAGGTGGAGTTCCACCTTGTGGGAACTTCGCATAGGAGGCGGTGAGCAGGAAGGTCGAAGCTCCGTTGCAGCGCACACAGGCAAGCAGCAGCAGGGTGAGACCGCCGAAAGCATGCACAGACAGCCTGCACTTTCTGCAGCAGCTCTGACACATCTGGGTAGTTTTTTAGAAATGTCTGCACCACCAAATTCAGCACATGTGCCTGGCAAGGGATGTGCGTCAAACCAGCTAGGCCCAGAGCTGCTACAAGATTTCGCCCATTATCGCACACCACCAGGCTGGGCTTGAGGCTCAGTGGCAACAACCACTCATCGGTCTGCTGTTTAATGCCCATCCACAGCTGCAGCGCAGTGTGGGGTTTATCCCCCAAACATATCAGTTTTAAAACAGCCTGCTGTCATTTCCCACTGGATGTGCTGAAGGTGGTGGTGAAGGTGTTACGCTGACTGGATGAGGAGGTGGTAGAGGAGGAGGAAGCGGAGTAGGAGGAGGAGGTAACAGGAGGCAAAGAGAAATGCCCTGCAATCCTCACTGGCGGAAGGACATTCGCCAAACGGCTAGCCACCTAAGGCCCACCCACCACTACATTTGCCCAGTGTGCAGTTAGCAAGATATAGCGTCCCAGCTCGTGCTTACTGGTCCACGTATCAGTGGTTATGTGGACCTTGCCACAGATGGCATTGCGCAGTGCACACTTGATCTTGAACTTGTTTGTGCAGTGAAGGGATGGCTCGCCTGGAAAAGAAGTGGCGGCTGGGAACCACGTACTGTGTGACAGACACCGCCATTAGGTTTTTAAAACTGTCCGTGTCCACCAGACGGAATGACATTTCAAAGGCCAGGAATTTTGAAATCCTGGCATTCAGGGCCAGGGATCATGGGTGGGTAGGGGGGTACTTCCTCTTTCTCTCCAGTGTTTGGGAGATGGAGAGCTGTAAGCTTCCATGGGACCATGTGGAAATGCTTGGGGACGGGGCGGACATGGTGGCGTTGCTGTCACTTGCTCTGTTTGCTGGGTGGCAGGTGACAGTGGCACTGTAAAGATGGAGAAAGAGGCCGCACCATTCGTTTTGCAGCATTCAGGCCTACCATATAATAATGAAGGTTCTGTCAGCTACTCGCACCTGAGGAAGGAGTTTCACTTGTGCGTGTACCTGGCACAAATCGACCACGTCCTCTCCTTGCAACAGGAACTTCACCAACACCACCAACTCCAGCAGCACCAGCAGTCACACGTCCACGTCCCATATTTGACGCTCTCTTCATTCTGGACGCAAATGTATTATGTAGCACTACTTATTAATACTAAAAAAAAAAATTATAATAAATTATTAATCTTTTTTTTTGAAAACAGCAACGTAGACGCACTTTTAATTTTTGTGCAAGAAATGCACCGCTCACACCAGCAGCAGGAACCTCTCCCTACTCCACTATGAGATGATTTTAGAACGATAATCTTTCCCTCACAGCACCGACATGAAACTCTTCTTACTCCACTATGAGATGATTTTAGAACGATAATATGTCCCTCACAGCACCGACCGGAACCTCTCCCTACTCCACTATGAGATGATTTTAGAACAATAATCTGTCCCTCACAGCACTGACAGGAACCTCTCCCTACTCCACTATGAGGTGATTTTAGAACAATAATATGTCCCTCACAGCACCTACAAAAACCTCTCCCTACTCCACTATGAGATGATTTTAGAATGATAATCTGTTCCTCACAGCACCGACAGGAACCTCTCCCTGCTCCACTATGAGATGATTTTTAGAATGATAAACTGTTCCTCACAGCACTGACAGGAACCTTTCCCTACTCCACTATGAGATGATTTTAGAACAATAATATTTCCCTCACAGCTCCGACAGGAACCTCTCCCTACTCCAGTATGAGATTATTTTAAAACAATAATATGTCCCTCAAAGCACCGACAGGAGCCTCTCCCTACTCCACTATGAGATGATTTTAGAACGATAATCTTTGCCTCACAGCACCTACAAAAACTTCTCCCTACTCCACTATGAGATGATTTTAGAATGATAATCTGTCCCTCACAGCACCGACAGGAACCTCTCCCTACTCCACTATGAGATGATTTTTAGAATGATAAACTGTTCCTCACAGCACTGACAGGAATCTCTCCCTACTCCACTATGAGATGATTTTAGAACGATAATATGTCCCTCACAGCACCGAAATGAAACTCTTCCTACACCAGTATGAGATGATTTTAGAACAATAATCTGTCCCTCACAGCAGCAACAGGAACCTCTACCTACTCCACTATGAGATGATTATTAAAGAACAATAATTTGACCCTCACAGCACCGACAGGAATCTCTCCCTACTCCACTATGAGATGATTTTAGAACGATAATATGTCCCTCACAGCACCGACAGGAACCTCTCCCTACACCAGTATGATATGATTTTAGAACCATAATATTGTCCCTCACAGCACCGACAGGAACCTCTCCATAATCCACTATGAGATGATTTTAGAATGATAATCTGTTTCTCACAGCACCGACAGGAACCTCTCCATAATCCACTATGAGATGATTTTAGAATGATAATCTGTTTCTCACAGCACCGACAGGAACCTCTCCCTACTCCACTATGAGATGATTTTAGAACGATAATCTGTTCCTCACAGCACCGACAGGAACCTCTCCCTACACCACTATGAGATCATTTTAGAACGATAATCTGTCCCTCACAGCACCACAGGAACCTCTCCCTACACCAGTATGAGATGATTTTAGAATGATAATATGTCCCTCACAGCACCGACAGGAACCTCTCCCTAATACACTATGAGATTATTTTGGAACGATAATATGTCCCTCACAGCACCGACAGGAACCTCTCCCTATTTCACTATGAGATGATTTTAGAACGATAATCTGTCCCTCACAGCACAGACAGGAACCTCTCCCTGTTCCACTATGAGATGATTTTAGATCGATAATCTGTCCCTCACAGCACCGACAGGAACCTCTCCCTACTCCACTATGAGATTATTTTAGAACGATATTATGTCCCTCACAGAACTCACAGGAACCTCTCTCTTCAACTGTATGAGATGAATATAGAAAGATAATCTGTCCCTCAAAGCACCGACAGGAACCTCTCCCTACTCCATTATTAGATAATTTTAGAATGATAATCTGTCCCTCACAACACTGACAGGAACCTCTCCCTACTCCACTATGAGATGATTTTAGAACAATAATTTGTCCCTCACAGCACTGACAGGAACCTCTCCCTACTCCACTATGAGATGATTTTAAAACGATAATATGTCCCTCACAGCACCTACAAAAACCTCTCCCTACTCCACTATGAGATGATTTTAGAATGATAATCTGTCCCTCACAGCACCGACAGGAACCTCTCCCTACTCCACTATGAGATGATTTTTTGAATGATAAACTGTTCATCACAACACTGACAGGAACCTCTCACTACTCCACTATGAGATGATTTTAGAACAATAATATTTCCCTCACAGCTCCGACAGGAACCTCTCCCTACTCCACTATGAGATTATTTTAAAACAATAATATGTCCCTCAAAGCACCGACAGGAGCCTCTCCCTACTCCACTATGAGATGATTTTAGAACGATAATCTTTTCCTCACAGCACCGACATGAAACTCTTCTTACTCCACTATGAGATGATATTAGAACGATAATATGTCCCTCACAGCACCGACAGGAACCTCTCCCTACTCCACTATGAGATGATTTTAGAACGATAATCTGTCCCTTACAGCACCGACAGGAACCTCTCCCTACTCCACTATGAGATGATTTTAGAACGATAATATGTCCCTCACAGCACCGAAATGAAACTCTTCCTACACCAGTATGAGATGATTTTAGAACAATAATCTGTCCCTCACAGCAGCAACAGGAACCTCTAACTACTCCACTATGAGATGATTATTAAAGAACAATAATCTGCACCTCACAGCACTGACAGGAACCTCTCCCTACTCCACTATGAGATGATTTTAGAACGATAATATGTCCCTCACAGCACCGACAGGAACCTCTCCCTACACCATTATGATATGATTTTAGAACGATAATATTGTCCCTCACAGCACCGACAGGAACCTCTCCATAATCCACTATGAGATGATTTTAGAATGATAATCTGTTCCTCACAGCACCGACAGGAACCTCTCCCTACTCCACTATGAGATGATTTTAGAACAATAATATTTCCCTTATAGCTCCGACAGGAACCTCTCCCTACTCCAGTATGAGATTATTTTAGAACAATAATATGTCCCTCACAGCACCAACAGGAGCCTCTCCCTACTCCACTATGAGATGATTTTAGAACGATAATATGTCCCTCACAGCACCGACAGGAACCTCTCCCTACTCCACTATGAGATGTTTTTAGAATGATAATATGTCCCTCACAGCACCGAAATGAAACTCTTCCTACACCAGTATGAGATGATTTTAGAACAATAATTTGTCCCTCACAGCAGCAACAGGAACCTCTACCTACTCCACTATGAGATGATTATTAAAGAACAATAATCTGACCCTCACAGCACCGACAGGAACCTCTCCCTACTCCACTATGAGATGATTTTAGAATGATAATATGTCCCTCACAGCACCGACAGGAACTTCTCCCTACACCAGTATGATATGATTTTAGAATCATAATATTTCTTCCGGTTCCGGCGCCACATGAAGAGGTAGCGTGAAGTGGCGGCTCCGGTACCCAGGCTTATAAAACCTGCATCAACTCAGCCACGGGCGACTTCTCCACGGCTCACATCCTCTCATCGCCCCCCGGGAGCGGCTCGGATGGACAGGTTTGTCGTACATGGCGGTACCCCCGCCAGCGCGCAGAGCAGAGACGACTCCCTGGGAGCCGGCTCACACGCGGCCAATATGGCGGAGGAACAGAGGCCTGCTACGGCCGCGGCTCTCAATGCTGCCTCACCCGCCCCACCATGGGACGCCACCGAGGCACAATACGCCAAGCTGGCACAGACGGTGGCTGCGCTCCTTTCTCCCACCATTGCAGAAGCAGTAGAGAGGGCTGTTCAAGCAGGCATGGGGCAGCTAACCAGGCAGATAGGCGAGCATACAAAACGGCTGGGAGATCTGGAACAGCGAACATCAGATTTACAAGATGAGCTGGAATCCTCCCAAGCCACTGAGCAGCAGCTATTACAAACTCAGCACTACATTCTAGAAAAGCTCGATGACCTCGAGAATAGAACAAGAAGGAACAATCTAAGATTTATTGGCCTCCCTGAAACCTACAACAACAATGCTATTTCAGACATGTGTGCTAATCGTATCCCCCAAGCTCTGGGCATTGCAGGGGCATGCACTGTTGAAAGGGCTCACCGCTTAGGCTCTCCCTCAAACGATCGCCGCTCCCCCCGCCCAGTGATAGCAAGATTCCTGAATTATGCAGATAGAGTGGCTATCCTAAAATCCTTCAGAAACGCCAAGTCCCTCCACATTGATGGGCATAAAATACTTGTTTTTGCTGACTATTCTCAGGAAGTGTCGAAGCGGCGCAAAGCCTTTCAGCCAATACGCTCCGCACTCTTCCAAAAGGGCATCAAATTTACCCTTTCATATCCAGCTACCTTACGCTTCACGGATCAATCCGGGGAAGCAAAATCTTTCACCACCCCTGCCGAAGCCGAACACTACCTTCAATCCCAGTTGCATATCCCCATGGACACCCAACTAGTGGGAAATTCCACCTCATCCCCTGGGAACAGGGACCTGCGCAGCCCCCGGAAAGACTCTCCAAAAAGGCCTCGCTACTCAAATAAAGACAAGCGCCAACCTCCATCCTGATTCATGGGGCTGTCACTTGCTAGCTACAAAGCACTCAGGCATCTCCTCATTCTGATGACATATGAACCTACACTCCTACCATGATAATAATCAAGTGGTTCCTATTCTGCAAGGGGTGTCAGACACGGTTTGGTTAATTCCTGTTATGCAAACTGTTCGTTATTTTACTCACGATGTTTTTCTTATTTTGTATTCAGACCCTGCCCCTCTCATAGCCTTATCGGAGCTCCTCGGCACTACATCCGGCTACTTGTACCCAGAAGGCCTCCCTTTCAGCATCCGCAGCCGCCCCCCGGGGGCCCCCCCTTTTTTTCAACAGAGCTCGTGCACACCGTTCAAGTGGGTCTCCGGTAACGCTATTTGGAGAAGGTGAGCGGTCATGTGGAAAAAAGAGAAGTTCACCGACTTATGTTTGGTATGTTACTTTCGTTTGTTCTTGCTTATTGTATTGGTATGTAGTAGTGGGGTGGATATTCCCGCCACCCTGTCCCGACCTGTTTACTCGATTTCCCCCCCTAGAGCCCTTAAACGCCAATCCTACTCACTGTCCTCATTACTCTTCCTGGTAATTTCTCCCAGACACCTTAATCTTACAAAACCTCGCTATAGAGTTCCAATCCCACAACTAAAACCACCATAACAAATTCCCGAGATCCCCCCCTTTAGCTCATTTGTCCAGCCCTGTCCCACCGCCCTTATAGGTGGGGTGATGATGTATGGTTATGTTATTCGTTCTTGTTTGCTTTCATTGTATGGTTTGTATTCAGCCACTTGAAGAGAAAAAAGGTGTACTGGCGAGTGGAAGAGGTTTATCGCAATGGCCTCTGGGTGAACTTGCCACACGTGCTCGAGACAACTTTTTTTCCCCCCCGGGGGCCCCCCGCCGACGCCTACGACTTTCCCTCCGGAAGACCCATGTTCATCGGCCTACATCACGGCTCCTCGAGGCTATTCCGATACTCTC
>BLSH010068803.1:184164-194693 GCA_018402905.1 Glandirana rugosa
ATCACCTCATCCCTCTCCAAGGACGGCCTCGACTCTCCCTGTCTAATAGCAAGATTTTAGTAGATTATTACCTCATCCCTCTCCAAGAACAGCCACGACACTCCCTGTCTAATAGTAAGATTTTACTAGAGTATGACCACATCCGTCTCCATGGACAGTCACGACACTCCCTGTAAAATAGCAACAATCCTTTTCTTTGTTAAAGACCGGTTTAAGACCGTAAAGGCGCCACCACGCGTGTAAACACTCGCAAGCGCGCGAGGGCACGCGCGGGCGCACGGGCACGCGCGCGTGCGCGGCCTTTACCGCGGTTTACCCGGATAAATTTGGACCTCTGAAGACTCTTGTTCACGACACAGGTATCAGGAGCCGAGGCTTACAGGTCGGGAACGCTGTAGAACGAGCAGCACTTGTTCTCAGAAGTCTCCAGGTTTAAATAGGCCCATTTGGCGCCATTTCCGGCGCGTGCGCGCGCACGGGCACGCGGGCGCGCACGGGAGCGCGCGAACGCTCACAAATGTGCGCACCACCGCGGAAATGCCAGAATTTGGCCAGAAATTGTTTCTTTTCCTAACAACGATAAAATGTCCCTCACAGCACTGACAGGTACCTCTGCCTACACCAGTATGAGATCATTTTAGAATGATAATCTGTCCCTCACAGCACCGACAAGAACCTCTCCCTACTCCATTATTAGATGATTTTAGAACGATAATCTGTCCCTCTCAGCTCCGGCAGGAACCTCTCCCTACTCCACTATGAGATTATTTTAGAACGATATTATGTCCCTCACAGAACTCACAGGAACCTCTCCCTTCTGTGAGGAGCAGAACTAAAATGGAGTCAGAATGATGTTTCTACAGCAAAGATCATCAAAGTAGAGTTCCTCCTTGAAAGAGCTGTTTCTGCATAAAATGAACTTTATTCTCAGTTAAAATGTTCTGAGTCCATTATCCATTATCTCAACAGATTGCAATTTGTATCCTGTATACATGTCACAGTAACCTTTAGTTAGGGCCAATATGGAGTTGGCTGAACATCTCTGTTTATTGAGATCATTTCTCAGAAACAGATATTATTATGTCCAAAATCCCCCTAACCACATGTTATATTAATTACTATGGTTTGACACATGATGATGTATTATGGTAAAGTTGACAAGTAATGGTTATACGCCCTATAGTTATGGCCAAACGATGAGACAGGAACCTCTCCCTACTCCACTATGAGATGATTTTAGAACGATAATCTGTCCCTCACAGCACCGACAGGAACCTCTCCCTTCTCCAGTATGAGACGATTTTAGAATGATAATCTGTCCCTCACAGCACCGACAGGAACCTCTCCCTTCTCCAGGATGAGACGATTTTAGAATGATAATCTGTCCCTCACAGCACCGACAGGAACCTCTCCCTACTCCACTATGAGATGATATTAGAACGATAATATGTCCCTCACAGCACTGACAGGAACCTCTCCCTACACCAGTATGAGATGATTTTAGAACAATAATCTATCCCTCACAGCACCAGCAGGAACCTCTACCTACTCCACTATGAGATGATTTTAGAACGATAATATATACCCCATAGCACCAACAGGAACCTCTCCCTACACCCGTATGAGAAGATTTTAGAACAATAATCTGTCCCTCACAGCACCGACAGGTACCTCTACCCACTCCACTATGAGATGATTTTAGAACGATAATCTGTCCCTCAGAGCACTGACAGGAACCTCTCCCTACTCCACTATGAGATGATTTTAGAACGATAATCTGTCCCTCACAGCACTGACAGGAACCTCTCCCTACTTCAGTATGAGATGATTTTAGAACAATAATCTGTCCCTCACAGCACCGACAGGAACCTCTCCCTACTCCACTATGAGATGATTTTAGAACGATAACATGTCCCTCACAGCACCGACAGGAACCTCTCCCTACACCAGTATGAGATGATTTTAGAACGATAATCTGTCCCTCACAGCACCGACAGGAACCTCTCCCTACTCCAGTATTAGATGATTTTTGAATGATAATCTGTCCCTCACAGCACCAACGGGAACCTCTCCCTACTCCACTATGAGATGATTTTAGAACGATAATATGTCCCTCACAGCACCGACAGGAACCTCTCCCTACTCCACTATGAGATGATTTTAGAATGATAATCTGTCCCTCACAGCACCGACAGGAACCTCTCCCTACTCCACTATGAGATGATTTTAGAACCATATGTCCCTCACAGCACCGACAGGAACCTCTCCCTATTCCACTAGGAGATGATTTTAGAACAATAACATGTCCCTCACAGCACCGACAGGAACCTCTCCCTACTCCACTATAAGATGATTTTAGAATGATAATCTGTCCCTCACAGCACCAGGAACCTGTCTCTAATGCAGGATGAGATGATATTAGAACGCTAATCTTTCCTTCACAGCACCAGGAAACTGTCCCTAATCCAGTATCAGATGATATTAGAACGCTAATCTCTCCCTCACAGCACCGCCAGGAACCTGTCTCTAATGCAGGATGAGATGATTTTAGAACGCTAATCTCTCCCTCACAGCGGCGGCAGCATTCTCTCCCTACTCCAGTACAAGATGAAGTGACACGTGGCTGGATATCCCGTATAATTTGGTAAAGAATATGTAAATAATCTTGATAAATCCATCTTAAGAGGCTAGAAATATCTATTTATTCCTATGTAGAACTTGATGGCTAAATTCTCCTCAAGGAAAACATCGCACTAGGCCAATCATTAAAGATAAAATAAGTAGCCTACTCAAACTCACTCTCTCCCTTCCACACCCTCACATATTCTTTCCCATCTATATAATCCAAAACAACCCACCACTTCTTACCTACTCCTGACTACCGCCTCACCATATTGTTCCCCTTGCATCTAGTAGAAACCTCTCCATACATTAACAATCTGATAAAATCCCTTAAATACTCATACAAAATACCATCAATATATGTCCCCACCTTCGCATGTCAGTATACCAAAGACCCCCACTACATCTCCCACATCCACTAACCAAGCTTATCTACCATTATGCCATACTCCATATGGGTAAACCTACTCAACGTACTATCCCTACCCTTCCCCTCACACTTCTTCAGCCTACTACCCAGCTCACAATACAATACTCATTCAAAGAAGGGCCACGGTAAATCAGGGTCCACTGTCAATCCTTGTTATGATATAAACCTTATAGAAAAATGGTCACACCTATTGTCCAGCTCTGCCCAACTATCCCCTACCACAGCTGTAGACTTACATCTTGGCTGAAACCCTCCGACGATTTACTTCTTACTTGGTAGAGCTGATCTCCCACAGTAGTCGGATAACACCTCTACACCCCCCCCCCCCCACATTTTTCACTGTTTCTTCCTTGAATCCTTATCCCCCTTTTTTTTTCTTTAACCCCATTATTCAAAATGCGAGAAGTTAAACTAATTTCCCTAAATACCAAAGGACTCAACACCCCAGAGAAGTGGAGTAAACTCCTCTCGCATATGAAACACCTAAAAGCCGATATTATTCTCCTTCAAGAAACCCACTTCCGCACGGATAAGATCCCTAGACTTTCCAATAAAGACTTCCCCACAATATACCACGCAACAAACAAATTACTCAAGACAAAAGGGGTAGCAACCCTAATCTCTAAAACCCTACCCTTAGAAATAACAGACTTATTAGGAGACGAAGATGGGCGCTTCCTATTCCTTAAAGGCACACTTTGGAATAAACCAATCACTGTTACTTGAGCATGGTTTGGGCTGTAAATGTTTGCAATATTCTTTAGAGAAACCATTACCGAATTAATTGCTTTTCAAAAAGGTATACTAATTCTTGGAGGCGACTTCAATGAAGCCCCCAACCCCCTAGAAGACACATCTTCCGGTTCCACTTCAATGCCCTTCCGAGCTCCTAAACAAATTAAAAAACAACTACAAGACGCCCTACTACATGACACCTGGCAAATCCAGCATCCAGCTGTAAAAGTTCACATTCTACTCGATGCCGCACAACCGATATTCAAGAATTGAATCTTCACTAGAGTTGATCGAACACCTGGAAGTTCAGGTTCGGCAGTTTTTTTTTTTAAACCAGCAATGTAGACATTTTTTTTATTTTTGTACAAGAAATGCACCGTTGGCCACAAATGTAGTTTTTGGAATTTTTTTTTTAAAACCAGCACTTTTTAATTTTGTGCAAGAAACAATAATCTGTCCCTTAAAGCAACAGCTGGAACCTTTCCCTATAGAACTTGGAGATGATTTTAGAACAATAATCTGTCCCTTAAAGCAACAGCTGGAACATTTCCCTATAGAACTTGGAGATGATTTTAGAACAATAATCTGTCCCTCTAAGCAACAGCTGGAACCTTTACCTATAGAACTTGGAGATGAATTTTAGAACAATAATCTGCCCCTTAAAGCAACAGCTGGAACCTTTCCCTATAGAACTTGGAGATGATTTTAGAACAATAATCTGTCCCTTAAAGCGACAGCTGGAACCTTTCCCTATAGAACTTGGAGATGATTTTAGAACAATAATCTGTCCCTCAAAGCAACAGCTGGAACCTTTCCCTATAGAACTTGGAGATGATTTTAGAACAATAATCTGTCCCTTAAAGCAACAGCTGGAACCTTTCCCTATAGAACTTGGAGACGATTTTAGAACAATAATCTGTCCCTTACAGGAGCAGCAGGAACCTCTCCCTATAGCACTAGGAGATGATTTTGGAACAATAATCTGTTCCTTACAGCACCAGCAGGAACCTCTCCCTATAGATCTACGAGATTATTATAGAACAATAATCTGTCCCTTACAGGAGCAGCAGGAACCTCTCCCTATAGAACTAGGAGATGATTTTAGAACAATAATCTGTCCCTTAAAGCAACAGCTGGAACCTTTCCCTATAGAACTTGGACCCTCTAAGCAACAGCTGGAACCTTTCCCTATAGAACTTGGAGATGATTTTAGAACAATAATCTGTCCCTTAAAGCAACAGCTGGAACCTTTCCCTATAGAACTTGGAGATCATTTTAGAACACAATAATTTAAACACAATTACACTGCTGAAGCAAACCCAGTCACGCAATGGGAGGCACACAAATGTGTTATAAGGGGACTGCTGATATCCAAAGCCACAGCGAGGAAAAGAGAAAAACAAGCTAAAATCAACACACTCCTAAAAAAATTAAACTCTTAGAACAATCACACAAAAAACAAAAGCGAATAGTACTTTATTGGAACTCACGGAGATACGTGGACTACTCTCAGAGGAATTGGGCCATAAGGTCAAAAGAAAATTCATCCTAGTCCAAAAGCTGTTTTACGAGCACAGCAATAAAAGTGGCAAATACCTTGCTAGAGCACTCCAAGTGAAAAGAGCTAATGCCACAGTTAGATCGATATGTTCACATAAAGGGGAATCGATCGTCACAAATGAAGGGATCGCCAACCAATTTGCCGAATATTATGCTAGCCTATATAACCTACCTCCTGAATCCAAACCCCCCAATCTCAAAGGCTCAAGACAATCCCTTATGGAGGATTTCCTTAAACAATATGCACCTAAAGCCTTAACCAAACAGCAGACAGCAGACATAGATGGCCCACTTACAGAAGAGGAATTCAAAACAGCTCTGAAACAAACCAAAATGGGCAAAAGCCCAGGCCCAGATGGCTTTTCAGCGACCTACTACAAATCCTTCCCAGACCTACTCTCACAACCCTTTCTCAGAGCCTTTAATCACCTGGTTTATGAGGATCCCCACCCACACAACTTACTAGAGGCCCACATCTCTATTATTCCCAAACCAGACAAGGACCCAACCCAGACAGAAGTTATCGTCCTATATCTCTGCTAAATGTAGACCTAAAACTCTTCGCAAAGATCCTAGCAAATAGGATTCTCCCCCTCATTCCAAACTTGATTGACAAAGATTAAGTCAGCTTCGTCCCAGGCTGTGAAGCAAGGGACAATACGATAAAAGCAATACATATTCAACATTGACATTCCAAAAACAAGGTTCCAGGATTCCTTCTTTCACTCGACACGCAGAAGACGTTCAATGGGTTGGCCTGGGATTACTTGAGGCCTTGGGCCTAGAATGATATCCCTTATAATGACCTTATATTCAAAACCATCTGCAAAAATATGGGTCAACGGCCTCCTATCGAATACCTTCTCTTTTCACAATGGTACCTGCCAAGGTTTACCACTTTCTCCCATACTTTTCATATTGACCTTGGAACCATTCCTCAAGAAACTCAGAAATAGTAACACGATAAAAGGAATCCAGATCGCAGAGCACCATTGCAAAATTGCTGCATTTGCAGATGACATACTCCTCCTCTTAATTTTAAGATAAACATATCCAAATCGGAGGCTTTAAACGTCTCCCTACCTCACTCCCAAGTAAAAACATGTAAATCAAACTTTCCCTTTACTTGGCAAAAAGACGCCATCAAATATCTCGGCATATACTTAACATCCGCACTATCTAACCTATTCAACAGAAACTTTCTCCCCATACTCCAAAATATCCAGGACGATCTAAAAAGATGGCAAAAGCCACACTTCTCTTGGTTTGACTGAGCAGCCATTTTAATAATGAATATACTCCCACAAATACTATGCTCCCAGTTCCTTTGGAACAAAAGGAAACCCAGAATTAGCTTCACACAGCTTACTATCAAACCTAAGGGAGGCCTGGGCATCCCAGATCTCAAACTATACCATTGGGCCTGCCAACTACAAAGAATAGTTGACTGGAATGTTCACCACCTAACCAAAGACTGGGTCAAACTAGAAAAGGCACTTTCTGACACTCCCCTTTTCTTTATACCTTGGATTCCAACCACGCACATACCACAAGATCTCAGGAGGCATCCCATTATAGGTCCTGCTATTGACACCTTTAAAAAAGCCTCCAAAATTAAAGGAATTTCGGAAACGACAGGCCCAATGACACCATTTTTAAAAAAACCCAAACTTTCCCCCGGGTAGAAATGAAGCCCTCCTTGAAGGACTTGACTTAAACACAGACTTGCGAATGCACCACATCGCTCCAAAGCACAAACTACTCTCACTGCAAGACCTTAAACTTAAATGGCCTAAGCTATTATTCAACTTTTGAAAATACTTTCAACTTAGAAACTTCTACCACACCATCCAAAAACTGAGTGACCTGAAACAGCCACCATCTGCATTTGATAACATCTGCTCCAGTAAGAATCTTATACAACACACAATCTCAACCATTTACTCTATACTATGGGCAAACACACCCAATAACATCAGTAAATTCTGTGCGGCATGGAGTAGAGATCTCCAATTGGATATTTCAGAAAAACAATGGTCCCAAATATATGAACATGTTCATAAAGGCTCTGTGAATATCACCATTCAGGAAAACAACTTTAACTACTTCAATACTATGCACTTAGAACACTTTACTACCAGACCAATTTTCAGTTTTCAGTGCTGTTGCGCTTTGAATGACAATTGCACGATCGTGCGATGCTGTACCCAAACAGATTTTTTATCATTTTGTTCCCACAAATAGAACTTTCTTTTGGTGGCATTTGACCACCCCTGCGGTTTTTATTTTTTGAGCTACAAATAAAAAAAAGACCGAAAATATATTTTTTAAAAAATTCTCTATTTTTGTCACAAAACTTTGTAAATAAATAAATTTTCTCCATCACTGGTGGGCACTGATGAGGCTACACTGACGGGAACTGATGTGGCAGTACTGATTGGCACTGATGAGGCGGCACTGATGAGGCGGCACTGATGAGGTGGCACTGATGATGAGGCACTTATATGCAGCAATGATGAGCACTGTTAGGCGGCACTGATAAGCAGCACTGATGGGTACTGATAGGTGGCACTGATATACAGCACTGGCGGGCACTGATATGCAACACTGACGGACACTGCTAAGCGGCACTGATGGGCACTCATAGACAGCACTGATTGGCACTCATAGGCGGCACTGGGCACTGATAGGTGGGCACTGGTAGGTGGCAATGGTGGGCACTGATATGTGGCACTGGTATGCATTGATAGGGGCACTGGTAAGCACTGATAGGGGCACTGGTGGGCATTGGTGGGCATATATACTGATAGGGGCTCATTCCCTGGTGGTCTAGGGTGGCATCTGAAGGTGGCACTGAGTGCCATCCATATTGAGCACTATGTCTCTTACCTGGTGGTCTAGGGGGTCTCCCTGGTGGTCCAGATCAGCTCCCTGGTGGTCCCTGGTCGGCTCCCTGGTGGTCCTGGGTGGGCACATCCCTGGCGGTCCCTGGGCAGGCTCCCTGGTGGTCTAGGGTGGCGATCCGAGGGAGGGCTGTGCTGATAAATCATCAGCACAAACCCTGCCTGTCAGGAGAGCAGCCGATCGGCTCTCCACTCCTCAGGTCTGCAGACCTGAGTACAGGAAAACGATAAACGGCTTTCCTGTGTTACACTGTGACCAGCCCTGATTGGTCACGGCTGATCACATGGTAAAGTGCTTTGGATGGAAGCACTTTACCGAGATCGGTATTGCGGGGGTCAGACTGACCTCCCACACCACCGATCGCCGCGATGCACGCCCCCCCCTGGGCGCGCGGCGGCTTGTTATCCTGAGGACGTCATATGAAGTCCAGTCAGGATAACTAAGCCACTTCCCGGCTGTCATATTGCATACGGCGGTCGGGAAGTGGTTAAACTCTTGACTCGCTGGTACAGAACTCCCTCCATTCTTAAACATTACAGCCCTAACACAAGCGACCAATGCTGGCGATGTCACCAAGAAGTAGATAGCCTCTTACATATATTGTGGGACTGCAAAGGTATAGCCCCCTTTTGGGAAAAAGTGAGGCATCAAATAAAGCCGATGACCTCACAAAATATACACCTCAAACAGGAACGATTCCTACTTCATCTACAGCCCACTCTTCACAACTCGTATCGCAAATCCCTCTCTATGAACATGATTAACGCAGCCAAACTTTGTATTCCAAGAATATGGGGCACCTCCAAGACCCCCACATTAATGGAATGGTACAAACAAATTGAGAAAATATCTGATATGGCTGAACTAATCGCCATAGCCCATGATTCCCCGACCAAATTCGCAAAAATATGGTCAGACTGGACCCGATATACATACTCTGACAACCCACAAAACACTCCATCATACATGAGTATTCATGCTTTGATACCTCATTTGTGGGAAATAAATCCCTAAACTTAATAAGAAGTCTGGAAAGAAAAAGAAAGAGACAAACAAACTTAAAATATCTCACCAGTTCAACATCCCCCTCCCCCCTCTTTTTTTTCTTTCTTCTTCTCTCTCTCTCCTCTTCTCTTCCTTCTCCCCTTCTTTCCATCCCGTGTCCCCACTCTCTCTCACCCTCCTTTTTCCGGTGATCTCATAATGTGCTGGCCACATGGAGTCACGCGTCTAGGAACAAATACTACATACATTGGACACTAACAGAACGATCCGGGAAAGTATTTTAGGTTACATCCAGAACTTATCACTTTTAACCCAGAACCTATAAATCTCTGGTCCAACACAACAACAATATTTGCTACCCTTCCACATAGACCCCTTTCAGGTAGACAGCTCCCCCAATCCAGGGTTGTCTACATGCTTCAGAAAAGGAAGGAAGGGGAAAAAAATAAGGGATGTATCAAATGTTTTTTCTATTTTTGCTTATCTTATCTATATGTAAATTTAAAAATTTGAAATGCTAATCCGCAACATTTACAACTCTGTAACGTATTTAAAAAATTGTAACAAAGAGATGTTTGGTATTTGTTCTGATTGTATAACTGCATTTTCTTCAATAAAACATTTTGGAAAAAAAAGAGCAAATGACAAAAGGTGTTTATACGTGACAGTATAAACATTAATCCTTTTAAAAGCTTTCAAAAGCGGTATTCATAAATGCCACATGAATACCTGCACTGTAGTGATGGTATCATAAGTCTGTAATGTTGTTATAGGTGGTTGTCATAAGGGAAAAGTAAAGGAGAGTATCTAATACATGAGTGATAAAAATAGAAAGTATAAATTAGCCGGGAGAAGCCATATCACTGTTCTACAATCATCTTCAAACTTTGTGAAAAGTATAAATTAGCAGTTGTAGAACAGTGATATGGCTTCTCACGGCTAATTTATACTTTTCACACACAGTTTGAAGATGATTGTAGAACAGTGATATGGCTTCTCCCGGCTAATTTATACTTCTCACACACAGTTTGAAGATGGTCCACATCCACCTCCATTTTTTATTTTTTTATGTGATTTTAGTTTAAAAATGCTTTTAAGTTATTTCCCTGTCCCCATTTCTTTGTAGGGCACTTGGCCGACCCTTACCCCCATTTTCCTTCCTTTTGCAGACCTCTAGGACTTTCCAGGACTTTGTTACAGCAATTTTCAAAACTTGTATAACAGTATAAATTAGCCGGGAGAAGCCATATCACTGTTATACAAGTTTTGAAAA
>BLSH010068803.1:217236-235035 GCA_018402905.1 Glandirana rugosa
ATCCTCACTTGTGACAAACGGTCTTTATTAGGACTAACATGACATGATCTCAACCCGGCTTGTGGGGGAACCAAGCCAAGAGAGGTCTTGAGAGATTGTGGTGTTTTCAAGCCTGGGCTTGGCGTTTGGGATAATTTCAGATACCCTGAGATTGGACTTTTTAGGTTTCACAGGTAAAACTTCCGAATTTGCGTTCAATAACCGGTATTTTTCCCATACCCCCCGGACCCATGACGTTACCCCTGTACATAGTTACGTTTGTAAAAAAATTTTTTCCAACAAAAAAAGTCTTTGTCACTAAAATTACTACGAATTTAACTTTGTTGTTTTTACTTTTTAATGAAATTGGTGAAGAATATATATATAATGTTTGGGGGTTCTAAGTACTTTTATAGCAAAAATACCTGTTTTTAAGTCGTAACACAGAACCCAAAAAACAGGCCCGGTATGGAAGTGGTTAAAGTAATTTTTCATTTTTGTTGTTTCAATTTAAGCATCATTAAAATCACTGTTTCTGAAAAAAACAACCTTTTTTAAAAAAATGTTTGCATTGATACATGTCCCCATTGCAGTACCCAGGCCCCCCATACCCTTTTTATGGCCAATAACTTGCGTTTAAGCCTTCAAAATGGACACTTTGGATTTTTCAGGTTAGAGTCCCATAGACTTTAATAGGGTTTGCGGTTCGGGTCCGAACTTTTGTGGTGTTAGAGAGTTCTGGAGAGAACCGAACCAAGGGGGTGTTCGGCCCAACTCTAGTACAGTACAATCAGGATTATTTCTGGCAAACAGTGTTCACTCCTACAAAGCAAACTATGTAGGAGTTTTCTCTAGAGAGCCCAGAATAAAGCATCTGAATAGGTAAGCTGCAATTTTAAATTTTTCTCACATAGTCATGCTATGCTTCACACACGCTATTGAACATATAGGCAAAGAATCAAAGATAGCGTTTTTGGCACAAACCAAAGACAGCATTTAAGGAGAAACACCTCATACTAACTGTGAATAATGGTGGTGTAAATGCTATGGTTTGGGTTATTAGCCGCTTTAATGCCTTGGCATCTTGCAGTTATTGAGCAAATCTACCAAGGAATGGCTCAAAAAGAAGAAACAAAAGGTTATGGTTAGATGATCACATGTGATCACTTTAAAATGTTGTGGTGAGAACAGGCAGTTCATGCAAGGAGACCTGCAAACATGGATGGAGGAGTGATAAAAAAATATCATTATTCAAAACTGTCATGGGTATGTTTTGTTTGAAAAAAAAAATTACCACAAAGGCTCTATAACATCAAGAGGCATATGCCCTCCATTGTTCAGACAGTAAAACTGAGTTGGTTTCAGAAACTGAAACTTTCACCAGTGTCAGTCATTTCAGGAAGCTTCACCCACTCTTTGAGGTGCATTACTAGCAGGCAATGAAACGGCGAAAGGGGCAGCATCACACTGACTGCAGAACACCGTTCCACCTATACATACCTCTCAGTGGATTCCATCAGCTCACAAATAGGGATGGGCCCACGGTTTGAGTCGAACGTAAGTTCGACTCGAACATAGGGCGTTTGCCCGTTTATCGAATTTAGAACACTATGGGGGGTTCGCAGCGACTTTGCTGACCCATAATGCATTGCGCGCAGACAGCGTGCACAGCTCCTCCTCCATAGGAGGACGGGCCTTCTGCCATATAAATAAAGTGTCACAACAAACAGAGCTCAGTCGGCGGGAGCCCTTCCATGGAGGAGGAGCTGTTGCCTAGTACGGTTCAGAAGGGGGGGCGCTCGCTCGTTCCCCCCTATCCTGGCCGGCCAGGCTGCATGCTCGGATAAGGGTCTGGTTTGGATTTTAGGAATTCATTTCTGGCGTTTTTACATTTTTTTTTTTTACTAGTAATGGCGGCGATCTACGATTTTTATCAGGACTGTGATATTGCAGTGGACATGTGTGACATTTTTGACACTTTTTTGGGACCAATGACATTTATACAGCAATCAGAAATTTAAATATCCACTGATTATGGTATAAATGTTATGGACAGTGAAGGGGTTAACATGCAGGGGGCGATCTAGGGGTTAACTATGTTCCCTAGGCGTGTTCTAACTGTGAGGGGGCTGGGCTGCCAGGGGCATAAGAGATCTAACTGATCCCAGGGATCAGTAGATCGCTCACATGCCTCCTGACAGAGCCATTTTCTTCTCTACCAATTCATCACGGGTTGCTGGGGGACATCGAGTCTGCCTGACCCGCGTCCACATTGCCACACTAGCCACGCACGAGCAAGCAGTAAAAGTATGTGAGGGGACCGGGAAGTGGTTAAGCCTTCAAAATGGGAATTCTATGATTTTTCCAGTTTGGGTTCCATAGACTTTAATAAGGTTCATGGTTAGGGTTCAAATTTTTGCGACGTTTGAGAGTTCTGGCACAAACCGAACCGGGGGGGGGGTTCATTCCAACTCTAATACAGTACAGTCAGGATTATTTATGGCAAAAAGCTGGCAATCCCCTTAATAAACAAAGCAAACTATGTAGGATTTTTCTGGAGATCCCAGAATAAAGCATCTTAAAAGGTACGCTGTAATTTTTACATTTTTTCACATATTCATGCTAGGCTTCATAAATAGGGGCATGTAACAAATATAAAGAATCACTCAAACTAATCTTTATGCCATCCAGTTCCTAGTGCAACACCCGATATCTTGTCACAAAAACGAACTGGATGCCAACACACCTCAAAAAAATCAAAACTGCACTGAGTGTCTTACTCAACATGGGCCTAGTCCAAAAGCCCCCTGTTCAGCACTTTTGGTCCTCTAACCTCACTCAGGTTCTCTTTTTTTCACAGGTATTATGAGTAGGGTTGAGCAAACTTCTAGAAGTCCGGGTTCTGCTGGTTCGGCCGAACTTCGGGACAAAGTCCGGGTTCAGGTCCGGACAGAACCCAAACTTTGTCCCGGACCCCGAACCCCATTGAAATCAATGGGGACCTGAACTTTTAGGCACAAAAATGGCTGTAAAATAGTACTGGAAAGTCCTAGAGGTCTGCAAAAGGAAGGAAATGGGGGTAAGGGTGGGACAAGTGACCTACAAAGAAAAGGGGACAGGGAAATAACTTTAAATATTTAAAAAAAAATAAAAACATAAAAAAAGCAAAAATGGAGGTGAATGTGGATCATCTTCAAACTGGGTCTGAAAAGTATTAATTAACGGTAGAGGCCATATAACTGTTCTAAAATCATCTTCAAACTGTGTCAAAAAAGTATAAATAAGCCGGGAGAACCCATATCACTGTTCTGCAAACATCTGGAAAATGTGTGTGTCACTTTAAATGAAACCGGGAATAAGTGAACATCTGTTCTGCAAACATCTTTAAAGTCTGTGTGTCACTTTAAATATAACCGGGAATAAGTGAACATCTGTTCTGCAAACATCTTTAAAGTCTGTGTGTCACTTTAAATATAACCAGGAGTAAGTGAACATCTGTTCTGCAAACATCTTTAAAGTCTGTGTGTCACTTTAAATATAACCGGGTATAAGTGAACATCCGTTCTGCAAACATCTTTAAAGTCTGTGTGCCACTTTAAATATAACCAGGAATAAGTGAACATCTGTTCTGCAAACATCTTTAAAGTCTGTGTGTCACTTTAAATGAAACCAGGAATAAGTGAACATCT
The DNA here is from genome assembly GCA_018402905.1 of Glandirana rugosa. Taxonomy (NCBI): domain Eukaryota; kingdom Metazoa; phylum Chordata; class Amphibia; order Anura; family Ranidae; genus Glandirana; species Glandirana rugosa. The sequence continues at coordinate 220,905 of BLSH010068803.1, forward strand.
GTTCTGCACACCTCTGTAAACTGTGTGTGTCACTTTAAATGAAACCGGGAATAAGTGAACATCTGTTCTGCACACATCTGTAAACTGTTTAGAACACTTTACCTAAAACCGGGAGGAACCATACACCCGGTTTCATTTAAAGTGACACACAGACTTTAAAGATGTTTGCAGAACAGATGTTCACTTATTCCCGGTTATATTTAAAGTGACACACAGACTTTAAAGATGTTTGCAGAACAGATGTTCACTTATTCCCGGTTAAATTTAAAGTGACACACACATTTTCCAGATGTTTGCAGAACAGTGATATGGGTTCTCCCGGCTTATTTATACGTTTTTGACACCGTTTGAAGATGATTTTAGAACAGTTATATGGCTTCTACCGTTAATTAATACTTTTCAGACCCAGTTTGAAGATGGTCCACATTCACCTCCATTTTTGCTTTTTTTATGTTTTTATTTTTTAAAAAATATTTAAAGTTATTTCCCTGTCCCCATTTCTTTGTAGGGCACTTGTCCCACCCTTACCCCCATTTTCCATCCTTTTGCAGACCTCTAGGACCTTCCAGGACTTTTTTACAGCCATTTTCAGAACTTTTAATAAAATTACCAGAACCCTGGACACGAACCCGGACTTTTTTTGAAAAGTCCGGGTTCGGGTCCAGGTTCCGGACACCCCAAAGTTCGGCACTGACCTGAACTTTACAGTCCGGGTTCGCTCAACTAATTATGAGTAGTGCTGTGCTTTTTACACTTTAAAAGGATAGTTCACCTTTACAAAAAACCTGCCTATGCAGGTAAGGGATGTTTTAGATTAAAACAAACTGTATAGCTCTGACTAAGGTTGAATAATGCCCTTGCTATAGGTGTAGGCCATTTACATACCTTATGAAGCCTGCCTGGAATACTCCCAGGACGGACGTTGCTAAGTACTCTCAGGAGGACATTGCTAACTGAGGCCTAGTCGTCACTGCTCACCTCCACCATCACAGGTGTGAGCTCTTTCTCTGATTCAAACCCCCTCACATACTCTCTCTCTCTTCCCTGATGCTCTGAGCCCAGCATTTGAGAGCTCGCTCACAGTGAGATCTTTACCATGTGATCTTCTTTTTTCCCTTACGCTGTCAGTGTGAAGAAAAGAAGAAAACCATTAGCTTCTGCTAGAGGGACATGAGTCTACTGAGTGCCCATCAGTGCTGCTAATCATTGCCCTCCAGTGCAGCTAATCAGTGCCCTGCAGTGCTGCTAACCAGTGCCCACCAGTTCCACCTATCAGTGCCCATTGGTACTGCTAATCGGTGCCCACCAGTGCCACACTATCAGTGCCCATCAGTGCTGCCATTCAGTGCCCATCAGTGCCACCTATCATTGCCACCTCTATATACCACCTATCAGTGCCATCAGTGCCACCTATCAGTGCCAATCAGTGCCACACCTATCAATGCCCATCAGTGCCACCCATCAGTGCACCTCATCAGTGCCACCTCATCAGTGCCTATAGTGCCCATCAGTGGCACCTATAAGTGTCCATCAATGCCACTTTTCAGTTCCCATCAGTGCTGCCTCATCGGTGCCCATTAGTGCAGCCTATCAGTGCCCATCAGTGCCACCTCATCATCGCACATCAGTGAAGGAGAAAAATGACCCACTTGCAAAATTTTATTGCAAAATATGAAAAAGAGGTCTTGTTTTTTTTTTCTAAATTTTCATTATTTGTTTAGCAAAAAAAAAAAACACAGTGGTGATTACCCACTTCAATACCAGGCACTTAGAACACTTCTCTACCAGACCAATTTTTAGCTTTCAGTGCTGCTGTACTTTGAATGACAATTTCATGGTCATGCGACATTGTATCCAAACAAAATTTTTATAATTTTTTTCCCACAAATAGAGCTTTCTTTTGGTGATACTTGATCACCCCTGCGGTTTTTATTTCTTGTGCTACAAATAAAAAAAGGACAGATTTTTTTAAAAAAAAAAGGTTTTCTCTGTTTCTGTCACAAAACTTTGTAAATAAGTACATTTTCTCCTTCACTGATGGGCACTGCTGAGGCTACACTGATGGGCACTGATGAGGTGGCACTGACAGACACTGATGATGAAGCACCTATATGCAACACTGATGAGCACTGATAAGCAGCACTGCCGGGCACTGATAGGTGGCACTGATATGCAGCACTGACGGGCACTGATAAGCGGCACTGCTGGGCACTGATAAGCGGCACTGATGGGCACTCATAGGCGGCACTGATGGTCACTGATAGATGGCACTGGGCAATGATAGGTGGCACTGATGGGCACTGATAGGTGGCATTGGGCACTGATAGGTGCCACTGAAGGGCACTGATAGGTGACACTGGTGAGCACTGATAGGGGGCACTGGTGAGCAGCAGATGACAGATGCACTAATAGGGGGCATTCTCTGGTGGTCTAGGGTGACATCTGAAGTTGGCACTGAGAGCCATCCATGTTGGGCACTTTGCCCCTTACCTGGTGGTCTAGGGTGGGCTCCCTGGTGGTCAGGATCAGCTCCCTGGTGACCCTGGGTGGGCACATCCCTGGTTGTCCCTGGCCAGGCTCCCTAGTGGTCTAGGGTGGCGATCCTAAGAGTAGTGGAAAAGCCGATAAATGGCTTTTCTTGTTTATAACACATGGGTACAGTGGTACATAACCGTGCAATTGTCATTCAAAGTGTGAGAGCACTGAAATCCGAAAATTGGCCTGGGCAGGAAGGGGGTAAAAGTGCCCAGTAAACAATTGGTTAAAGGGTAAGTTAATCTTTACAGAAAAATCTGTAAGGTGAACTAACACAGGACCCTACCCCCCCCCCCCCCACGGTCCCGCTGACCTGAGCATGGCGATCACCCTCTTGGAGACCTTGCATAGCACCGGTCCGGGGTTTAGAAATCCCCTCGGCTTAATCTCTAAAACATACCTTGTCAGGAGGTACATATAGGAGCATTCTAATTAGTCAGTGCCATCACATGGGCAGCGCTGACCAATCAGAACCCGCATAGCCTGTCCTGTCACTGCAGGCAAAGAGGAGTGGAAGCCACGAGGATTTCAGATCCCCAGACTGGTACAGCGGCAATCCGATATGTCAGAGCGGGTGATCATCAGACTGCAAGTTAGCAGGACCGGGTGCGATGGGGAGAGTATCCTGTGTAAGTTCACCTTACAGATTTTCTGTAAAGGTGAACTTACACTTTAAAGGGTAAGTTCACCTTTTTTTCCCTAAAATCCAACTCCTCTATGTACCAATAAACCATTAATAAAGCTCAGAAAAATTAAAGCTTTCTTTGATTTTCAGGACAAGGCCTTACCTATGCACAGTAATCGCTGTCAGGGAATTCCTGTAAGATGTCTGGCTAACAGAAATGCGAATGCGTGCACAAATCTCCGAAGAATAGTTATCAGAAATGCACATGCATGTAGGAATGTGCACGCGAATGCACACACACGAATGGGCATGTGCACAATGTATGTTGGTTCCAGATGGACTATTTAAGGATGCCTATGTCTGTGCTCTAATGCTGACTGGTCTTCAGCTGTTCCCTGTGTCCTGTGTACTTCCAGTTTGTTTCCTTGTTTGCTGCCCCGGCTTACTCCTGACTAGGGATGAGGTCCCGGTTCGAGTCAAACGCATGTTGGACTCGAACATCGGGAGTTTGTTCATTCGCTCCATTGTGAACATTATGGGGCATTCGCTGAAACTTTGCGCACCCCATAATGCATTCCAATGGTGGTGGAATGCCGCCTTCTGATTGGCCAAAGCATGCACATGACCTGCATGCTTTGGCCAATCAGCGGGCGGCCTGCTGTGAGAGCTTTGATTGGCTAGAGGCATGGTGCCTTTAGCCAGTCACTGCTCAGCAGCCTCAATCCATGCCCCACACTATATAAAAGTAGTGTGTGTTGGCGGCAGTGATAGATAGAGAGTTTAGGTTGCGGATTGCAGGCAGTTTAGCTAGATAGCCAATTGTGAAAATAAAGAAATAAAAAGATAGATAGATAGATAAAAAAAGATAGAAAAATAGGGCTACCTGTATACAGTCAGGCAGTGCAAGAATATATATATACCTTCCTAGTGTATATGTATATAATATATATATATATATATATATATATATATACACACACACACACAGAGTATTGAGTGTACACTATATATCAGTGCATTATAGTATATTATATAGTACAATATACAGTTTTTAACCCATAAACCCCCGGAGCCCTTTTTTACATTTGTTGTTTACACGTCTTTTTTTTTATAGAAAACTACTTAGAACCCCCAAACATTATATATATTTTTTTCAAACACCCTAGAGAATAAAGTGGTGATCATTGCAATACTTTTTGTCACACGGTATTTGTACAGCGGTCTTTCAAGCGTGATTTTTTTGTAAAAAAATCACTTTTTTGAGTTAAAAAATAAGACAACAGTAAAGTTAGCCCACTTTTTTGTATATTGTGAAAGAGGATGTTACGCCGAGTAAATAGATACCATACATGTTACGGTTGAATAATGAGCACACTCGCGGAATGGCGACAAACTCTGATACTTAAAAATCTCAGCTTCCGGTTGCGGCGCCTTATGGAGTAGCTGCTTGCTACAACAGCTCCCGCCCTGAGACCCACACATCAGCCTACAGAACCGGCTAAAACCACCGAACGACCCCGCATGCTTCTTTGACCGATCCCGCGGTGACCCTTAATCGTTACCTGGATAAATCCGGAGCACGAACGGCCCTGTCCCAGCGCCTCCCGGACCAGGGGGAACAGGCCCCGCCGCACGTAATGGCGGCTGCCTCAGAGGTGGAGGTGAGTGCTCACACCGCCCCAAGCACAGCACTGAACAAATTACACAATACGGAACTCATTGCACAGGCCGTTGCGGCACTTCTCGCCCCCACCATCAAGGCATCTGTAGAAAAGGCAGTGCAAGAAGGGATGCATTTAATCCACAAAGAGCTGAGGGAACAAAAAGCCATATTAGCAGAGGCTGAGCAGCGCATCTCTCATGTGGAAGATGAGCTCTATCAAACCCAGGAATCTGACATGGCCCAGGACTAACAGCTTAAAGCAATTGTGGAAAAGCTGGAGGACTTGGAGAATAGATCCAGGAGGTCAAATCTCCGTTTTATAGGGGTCCCAGAATCGCTACACACCCAGGCCCTAGCTACATTCTGTTCCACTAAAATACCTGAGGCCTTAGGCCTTCCAGGACAATGCCTAGTCGAACGTGCGCATCGCCTGGGCCCCCCATCATCAGATAAGCCGCAACCCAGACCTATAATAGCCAAATATTTGAACTATGCGGATAAATCCACGATTCTGCAGAAGTACAGGCAACAAAAATCCCTATTAATAGATGGGGTAAGAATTCTAATATTTGCCGACTATTTGGCTGAGGTGGCAAAAAAAAGGAAATCTTTCCAGGGGGTATGCGCTGAACTTTTCAAACAGAACTTGAAATTCACTTTGGCCTTTCCAGCCATTCTGCGACTGAAGTCGCCATCTGGAGATCGGCTCACTTTCCACAACCCACAAGAAGCCGAAAAATTCCTGCGCTCCCTCCAGTCAAGCTCCTACGCAGCAGCTGTGAACAGAGATCTGCCCCCAGCACGCGTTCTGGAGATGAGGAGCCCTAGGAAAGACTCCCCAAAAAGATTCAAGCAATCTGGAGGGCGTAATGTGACCCATCAGCCGGATTGACATCCCTCATCATAATATGTTTTTTTTTCTTTTTCTTTCCCACTCTCCCAGCTTAATGGAGAATAGTGCTTGTTGGTCTGCCTCCTCATGACTTTCACTTAAAGCAGACTAAGTGTTCACCTCTGGTAGCACTTTCAATCTAATATATCTGTTCCTTCTTGAAGGGGTTTTGTTTTGCCCAAAGTTTGGAAAGAACATATACCACCCCGCTGCACATGCAGCGGACTGACACGTAATGTTAATCTAAGGTTCTATTATATCTAAAGGTGCCTGAATGACAATGCCCTACTGTTAATTTGTTAAGCTCTCTCCTACACATGGCTGCAGCGTCTAACCCCCCCCCTCTCTCTCTTGCTAATGGAAATTTCATCAGATTAGAGAAGGATAGCTGAGACAATACAATCTGCAGCCAACTATCTGTGCCTTCTATTTAACACCAAACTTAGGGTTCTCAACTCAACTGGGAGCTGATCTAAAGCAGTGACACCATGTGGAAGAAAGAGAAGTTCATGATTGTTGTATGTTTTCTGTCCCCCCCCTTTTATTCCCCCCCCCCCCCTTTCACCCCTGGCTGCATAGGACTTTACTACTGTTTAGGAAACACTGGCTCACCCTCTTTATATACCTCCATAGGAGGATTCAGGTAGCTGATGATTTATTTTATCTCCCCACGAGAATGCCATTACCCCTGTTCCGACCATGTAACACCTGCTCATACTCCCTGAATCTTTTCAGATTATGAGAGTTGTGACATGGAATGTTAAGGGACTTGGATCTCCCAATAAAAGAGTAAAAGCCCTTCGGCATCTACAAAGACTCAAAACTGACATAGCACTGATTCAGGAAGCACATTTAACATCCAGGGATTTCGCCCGAATGAAAAAACTCTGGGTGGGCACGATACTGGGTTCAGAGGGCACCACCAAAAGAGCTGGCACCCTCATTTTAATACATAAAAACTTTCCGGGGAAAGTCATTTCCTCGGCAAATGACACACAGGGACGTATAGTCTACGCCCACATACAGTATGGATCTAAAGATTTCAACTTAACGAGCGTTTACGCCCCAAACAGTTCTGACAACCAATTCTTTGCAGACTTATCCACTCATATCCTCACGCTCCCCGCTGGATCTCACATAGTAGGGGGAGAATTCAACTCCACCATGTCCCCACCCGATGACAAACTTTCCCCGCACTCCCTCCCAACCAAATCACAGGTACAAGGACCCACCTTACTTAACTCCACAATGGATTCTCTTCAGCTCATTGACCTTTGGAGACTCCAGCATCCACTAGACAGGGAATTCTCCTTCTACTCCCCTCCACATAAAGTTCTCACAAGAATAGACTATATTTTTGGCACTGACGAGCTACTCCCGTTAATCCAGGAGACAGACATTCACGAAATAGCTATCTCCGACCATGCTCCAGTTTCCCTCACTCTACAGGACTCTGCTACTCACCAAGACTGTCGCCTATGGCGCTCTCCCTCCTACCTCGCCAAAAATAATGATTTCATACAATACCTTACTAAAACATCGGAGGATTTTGAAATTACTAACCAGAACCACCTTGAAAATCCAACTCTTTTCTGGGAAGCAGGAAAGGCTTACTTAAGAGGCAGAATAATATCCTATGCCTCCTTTCACAAAAAGCGCTCTCTCCTAAAATTTAAGGAAGCCAGCACCAAACTTAACAGGGCCCAACAAGCACTGGCTGCAGCCAACACACACCAAAATAGACAACTGTGGGAGGAAGCCAAGAGAAAATTTGATTTATGGGCAGACACTATAGAACTCTCTAAGCGTGCCCAATCAGACGCCACACACTACACATTCGGAAACAAAGCAGGCAAATTACTAGCTAAGCTATGCAGAGGCCCCTATAAACCCACACACATCATCGCCCTAAGGGAAAAGACAGGCAAGACCAGGCCCGGACTGGGGCAAAAAATAGGCCCGGGCATTTTAGACTGGGCAGCCCGATCGGGGGTGGCAGTAAGACAATAGTTTGCATAGGTGGTCGGTGACAGGATATTCTGAGAAACATCCAAGTCCAGCTAAGAGACATTCCCATATAGCACAGGAGAGACATCCCCAGTCCAGCAGAGAGACAGCCCCATTACCAGAAAAGAGAAAGCTCCAGACCTGCAGATAGACAGCCTCAGACCTGCAAAGAGACAGCTCCAGACCTGCAAAGAGACAGCCTCAGACCTGCAAAGAGACAGCTCCAGACCTGCAAAGAGACAGCTCCATTACCTGCAAAGAGACAGCGCAGACCTGCAAATAGACAGCCCAGACCTGCAAATAGACAGCCCAGACCTGCAAATAGACAGCCCAGACCTGGAAATTGACAGCTCAGACATGCAAATAGGCAACCCAAGACCTGCAAAGAGACAGCCCAGACCTGCAAATAGACAGCTCCAGACCTGCAAATAGACAGCCCAGACCTGCAAAGAGACGGCTCCAGACCTGCAAAGAGAAAGCCTCAGACCTGCAAATAGACAGCCCAGACCTGCAAATAGACAGCCCAAGACCTGCAAAGAGACAGCCCAGACCTGCAAATAGACAGCTCCAGACCTGCAAATAGACAGCCCAGACCTGCAAAGAGACAGCCCAGACCTGCAAAGAGACAGCCCAGACCTGAAAATAGACAGCCCAGACCTGAAAATAGACAGCCCAGACCTGCAAAGAGACAGCCCAGACCTGCAAATAGACAGCTACAGACCTACAAAGAGACAGCCCAGACCTGCAAATAGACAGCCCAGACCTGCAAATAGACAGCCCAGACCTGCAAAGAGACAGCCCAGACCTGCAAATAGACAGCTCCAGACCTACAAAGAGACAGCCCAGACCTGCAAATAGACAGCCCAGACCTGCAAATAGACAGCCCAGACCCGCAAATAGACAGCTCCAGACCTGCAAATAGACAGCCCAGACCTGCAAAGAGACAGCCCAGACCTGCAAAGAGACAGCTCAGACCTGCAAAGAGTCAGCCCAGACCTGCAAATAGACAGCCCAGACCTGCAAAGAGACAGCCCAGACCTGCAAAGAGACAGCCCAGACCTGCAAAGAGACAGCCCAGACCTGCAAATAGACAGCCTTACCTCCTTGTTGTGGCCATGACATTCTGTCCAATGTGTCCATGCATTTTCAAGGCAATCCCGCCTTCCCCTGGACTACATCTCCCATAATTCTTTGCAGGGAGGAGGGGCTGAGATAGGAGAGGGGCGGGATGCTGGGAGGGACTGTATTGAGCCGAACAGCAGGCAGCTTCCTGGAGGGCGGCGGCCGTGAGATGAGAAGAGCCGCTCTATTCAGTGAATGAAATTCAGAGGAGAAGCGGCTTCAGCCTGTGTGCTGCTTGTAGCATCGCCGCTCCTCCTCTGAGTTTCATTCACTGAATAGAGCGGCTCTTCTCATCTCACGGCTGCAGCCCTCTGGGAAGCTGCAGATAGGAATTGTCGGGACTCGGGCGGGCGGCCAAAACAACATGCGGACTGGCTGCCCCGGCCCACCGGGCATATGCCCGGTGTGCCCTATGGCCAGTCCGCCACTGGGCAAGACCCACAACCAGCCACAAGACATAACCCAAGTGATGTTAGACTATTACACTTCCCTTTACGCCCCTGACCCCATCGACAAGCCTAAAGCACAACTTTTTTTAGACAAACTTGATCTGACTAAAATATCTCCCGACCAATTATCGGTACTTAACGCCCCAATAAACATCAAAGAAGTGAGAGATACGATAGGCCATCTCCACCCAGGAAAAGCTCCTGGCCCAGATGGGTTTACTGGTGATTTTTATAAAGCCCTAAAAGATACCCTTAGCCCTACCCTTCTGAATGTATACACACATATTTGGTCAGGGGGCATCTACCCACCAACTGGTAACCAAGCGATTATCAAGCTAATAGAAAAAAAGGGTAAAGACCCGATGGAACCGGGCTCCTATCATCCCATTTCCCTCCTGAACCCAGACACCAAAATACTTTCTAAAATAGTAGCAAACAGACTGGCAGCAATAATACCAGACATCATACACCCTGCACAGTCAGGATTTGTCAAAGGCCGAACCGCATCTCTAAACATCAGAAAAGTGATGACAGTTCTTGAGGATGCCGCGACGCACCCACAACTAGAAAGAGCCATCATCACGCTAGATGCAGAAAAGGCCTTTGACAATGTAAACTTTGACTGGTTATTCATGGTCTTGGACAGGCTAGATTTCAAAGGACCCTTTATACATATCATAAAACAGATGTACGTCCTTCCATCTGCCAAATTATTCCTAGCTGGCCAAATGAGCAAAGACTTCAAGGGGACAAGGCAAGGGTGCCCACTCTCACCCTTGCTATTCAATATTGCTCTAGAACCACTATCCAGACATCTTCTATACAAAACCTCCCTCCATGGTGTAAAAGTGGGGTCAAAAGAGCTACGCACAGCCCTGTTCGCGGATGATGTGCTGATATTCTCGGCACATCCTTCGGAGGATGTCTTCACTATTAAGAAGGTCTTTGATAAGTTCAAAGCCTGTTCGGGGCTCCGTATAAACTATGGAAAAAGCGAGGTCTTACTATTAGGCCCCCACAGAAGCCCAAAATGGTTGTCAGACTCACCCTTTTTATTAGCTAAATCCCATAATACCTACCTGGGTACCAAAATTGGAAAAACACCGGCCTCCCTGTACACCTTAAATTACCCTCCCCTCATAGACAAGATAACCAGAGAACTTACCAGCTGGATGGATCTCCCGCTCTCACTCCTGGGAAGGTGTCACCTGATCAAAATGGTTAGTTTCGCCAGACTGTTATACCCAATGCAGACAATTCCCCTGCTCTTGAAGCACAAGGATGCCAAAATTCTTAAGAGCATCTTTATCAAATTTATCTGGCAAAATAAAAGAGCCCGAATTGCGCTGAAATCCCTCTACCTCCCCAGGAGTGATGGTGGTGCCAACCTATAACCTACCAAATATACGTCTGTATAATTTAGCATGTCTATTGAGAATAGGTCTGGACTGGATAACTAAAGCCTCTAAAAATTCAAACTATCACTTGGAGGCGACCATGGTACACCCCTATGCATGCTCGGCACTTCTGCATACTCGTTGGAAATCCCTGGCTCCCCCACTACAACACAATCTTCTCTTGAGAGACACAGCCATTGCCTGGAGAGAATCTCGTAAGCTTCTGGCCTTATCTCCCATTATCTCTAGACACCTACCTATACAAGGTCATCCAAATTTCACTCCAGGATGGTCCCAAAAAGTCTTCCACAAATGGAAAGAAAAAGGCCTAACCGCCTTTGCGGACATTTGCGCCTCCACAAAAGGATCTCTCATACCCTTCCAAGCCGTTACCCAAAGGTGTGACCTGCCTCAATCACATATGCACAACTACAACCAGTGTATCAGTTCTCTCAAATCCCATGGTTCAGATGGTCCCATAGACATTCCTTCACCGACCATCTGATAACCCAACAATCCTACTCAATCTCTGAGATCTACAAACCTACACGGGTGGCAGCCTGCTCCCAATTTATTAACTCAAGAAAATCCAACTGGTCTAAGGAATTCCTAGTAGAAAACCTGGATGATAAGATTCTGGAAGGGTACAACCTAGTCCTCAGCCTTACCCCCAGCGAACAATGGAGAGAGACCCAAATGAAAATTATGAACAGGGCCTACCTACCATACCTTTGTGATAAAACTGCCCCAAATTCGGCGGTCTGCCCTAAATGCTCCCAGCCCCTTCCATCCCTGGCCCACAGGTTCTGGCATTGTCAGTTTATCTCATCCTACTGGGACCAAGTGCTGTCCTACATCTCGGACATTACCTCCATAAACCTACCTAAGGATCCTATACTACTCCTATTTGGTTAATGGGACGAAACATCCCTGGCAAGCCACTCTCAATGTCAGCGCACTACTCAAAAGCAGTGGACATTACACGCATTGTTGACTGCAAGGAAAAATTTCCTGAAAAACTGGATTCAACACTCCTCACCTTTGCTTTCCCAACTTCAGAGAGATCTCCTTTCACTGCTATACAAAGACTCTCAGAAGACTTTCATCTTCCCACCACAAAAAAGAGCTTCCTCAGGAAATGGCAATCTTACATATCTAAAAACATTCCCGTAGAAGAAATGGAATCCCTAATTAGCCAACCTCTCAACTACCATGAAAACCTCAAACAGCTATATGGTTGTTGAAGCCCTATCACATCAGCTCTCCCTTTGGATTGAGTTGTTTTCTCCTTTTTTACTTGTTCACTTTAATATCGAGCTTTATTGTATTGTATTTGCATCTCTCAAGGTTTTACATAAAAAACGCATATTACAGCGCACACATGATATATACTCCTACCAAGCTGTTTAAAAGCATCTAAACGTATATAGCAAAAAATGCAAAACTACGGGGGTTTGGTCACACTAAATGGCCATGAAGTGCTTAAGCCCACTGACTGCTGCAAAGTACCCCGTTTTTACCAGTGGGTCCTACACTAACCTTAGAGTGAAAGCTCCTATCTCAAACCATGGAAGCCAACCATGGGCGTCCGCAGAACTTTTTCCAGGGGGGGGCATAATTTCAAGGTCATCCATGCTCTGCCCCTTTTTGACAATGTCATAATTACATTATCACGGTCAGAGACTGCAGACGGAGTACAGGAGATGGTTAGAGACTGCAGACATGATCCAGGAGATGGTCAGAGACTGCAGACGTGATACAGGAGATGGTCAGAGACTGCAGACACGATCCAGGAGATGGTCAGAGACTGCAGACATGATACAGGAGATGGCCAGAGACTGCTGACATGATCCAGGAGATGGTCAGAGACTGCAGACATGATACAGGAGACAGTCAGAGACTGCGGACATGATACAGGAGATGGTCAGAGACTGCAGACGTGATACAGGAGACAGTCAGAGACTGCGGACATGATACAGGAGATGGTCAGAAACTGCAGACATGGTACAGGAGACAGTCAGAGACTGCAGACATGGTACAGGAGACGGTCAGAGACTGCGGACATAGTACAGGATACGGTCAGAGACTGCGGACATAGTACAGGAGATGGTCAGAGACTGCAGACATAGTACAGGATACGGTCAGAGACTGCAGACATGGAACAGGAGACAGTCAGAGACTGCATACATAGCACAGGAGACAGTCAGAGACTGCGGACATGGTACAGGAAACGGTCAGAGACTGCATACATAGCCCAAGAGACTGTCAGAAACTGCATGCATGGCTCAAGAGGATAAGGACCTAGTGGGGAACCCCTGATCTGATTCCTGATTCCAGGGGGGGGCAATTGCCCCCCCTTGCCCCTACCTGCGGATGCCCATGAAGCCAACGCCCCTCTTTATGGGAGACCAGAGGATACATCCCATGGATCAGGTGGACACTGATTGGGGGTAATTAAGGAGGATGGGGTTCTCCAGCCCAAAAGGTCTGGTCAGGACCTCTCAGCATACAAAAAAATACATATTTGGGGGAACACCCTACCAAACGCATGGTGCTGCTTGTAAGGCCAATAGACAAAAAACGCATATTACAGCGCACACATGATATATACTCCTACCAGGCTGTTTAAAAGCATCTAAATGTATATAGTAAAAAATGCAAAAATAAGGGGGTTTGGTCACAGTAAATGGCCATGAAGTGCTTAAGCCCACTGACTGCTGCAAAGTACCCCGTTTTTACCAGTGGGTCCTACACTAACCTTAGAGTGAATGCTCCTATCTCAAACCATGGAAGCCAACGCCTCTCTTTATGGGAGACCAGCGGACACATCCCATGGATCAGGTGGACACTGATTGGGGGTAATTAAGGAGGATGGGGTTCTCCAGCCCAAAAGGTCTGGTCAGGACCTCTCAGCATACAAAAAAATACATATTTGGGGGGAAAACCCTACCAAACGCATGGTGCTGCTTGTAAAGACCAATAGACAATAAAACGCATACAGCGCACACATGATGGCCATTTAGTGTGACCAAACCCCCGTATTTTTGCATTTTTTGCTATATAAGTTTAGATGCTTTTAAACAGCCTGGTAGGAATATATATCATGTGTGCGCTGTAATATGCGTTTTTTGTCTATTGGTCTTTACAAGCAGCACCATGCGTTTGGTAGGGTGTTCCCCCCAAATATGTATATTTTTTATGCAGAGAGGTCCTGACAGGACCTTTGGGGCTGGAGAACCCCATCCTCCTTAATTACCCCCAATCAGTGTCCACCTGATCCATGGGATGTGTCCTCTGGTCCCGCATAAAGAGAGGCGTTGGCTTCCATGGTTTGAGATAGGAGCATTCACTCTAAGGTTAGTGTAGGACCCACTGGTAAAAACGGGGTACTTTGCAGCAGTCAGTGGGCTTAAGCACTTCATGGCCATTTACTGTGACCAA
>BLSH010068803.1:242846-260857 GCA_018402905.1 Glandirana rugosa
TATATATCACATGTGACACACACACACATATAAATATATATATATATATATATATATATATATATATATATATATATATATATAAGAACGTGACGGATTTGCCTGCGATATATGACATATGTGACTTATTCGACATATATATATATATAAATATACACACACACACAGTGTACACTATATATCAGTGTATACTGTACATACTGTATACAGTACACTTGACGTGGCATATTAAAATATATACAGCCTGGTATATATATATATATATATATATATATATATACACACACACACACACACACACAGCGTATTGAGTGTGCACTATATCTGTACATATGGTATATAGTACACTTGACATAATGAATTAAAATATATATATATATATATATATATATATATACACACACACACACACAGCGTATCGAGTGTACACTATATATCCGTGCATTCGACGGTGTACGGTATATAGTACACGTGGTGTCTTAAAATATATACAGTCTAGTGTATACATATATACACAAAGCTTATTGAGTGTACACTATATATCGGTGCATTCGCGGTGTACATACGGTATATAGTACACTTGACCTGGTGCATTAAAATATACACAGTCTAGTGTATACAGATATACACACAGCGTATTGAGTGTACACTATATATCGGTGCATTCGGGGTGTACGGTGTCTAGCACTCTACTTTATGTGGTGTCTTCAAGTATATACAGTCTAGTGTATCCAGATATACATGCAGCGTATTGAGTGTACACTATATATATCGGTGCATTCGGGGGTGTACGGTATATAGCACACTACTTGACGTGGTGTCTTCAAATCTCTACAGTCTAGTATATACAGATATACACGCAGCATATTGAGTGTACACTATATATCAGTGCATTCGGGGGTGTACGGTATATAGTACAGTGTGTGGTGTTAAAAAAAATACCCATCATTTCAAAAAGGCCACAAAAGAAAGTCAGGCGCTCCCAGGCTGCTAAAAGAGGGCAAGCAGCCTCTGTGTCTTCAGTGAAAAGTGATGGTGGTGGACGTGGTGCATCGTCTGCAGGCGGGTCACGCTTGTCCTTTTTTCTGCTGTTGGACGTGCTATTGAGCCACAACATGCATCCTCTGTCACCCAGGCTCATACAAATTTGCCTTCCAACGCATCTGGCAAAGCGGCCTATTCCACCATATCCTTGTCCACAGTTACTCCTTCTGTAGCCCCACCATCATGCACGGAAAAGTCACCTGAGTTGTTCAACCATAGTGTCGGTTACATGTTAATGGAAGATGTGCAGCAGTTTGAAGGCTCCGATGTTGGTTACCAGGTTGAGGAAGGCAGAAGCGTGAGTCTAGAGACAGGGGGTGCCACAAAAGGACAAGCAACTAGCAGTCATGTTCCCAGTCATGCTACAGCATACTGCCAAGTTTGCTCCAATGATGAGGAGGGAGGAGATGATGAGGACATGGACTGTACTTGGGTGCCTAAGAGAAGAGAGGAGGAAAGTGAGGAGGAGGCCCAACTCCAACAAGGCAGGATGTCCTCCAGGGGCCAGCTTAAGGGCAGCCACCCAATTGCATCAGACCACAGAGCTCCACAGGTGCAGGGCGCTGCTGCCTCCCTGCCGACTTCCAAAATTTCTTTGGTGTGGGCATTTTTCAGCACATGTGCAGTAGATCACATCGTTGCCATGTGCAATCTATGTCTGAAGCAGGTCAAGCGTGGCCAGGACTCTAGTCACTTGGGCACTACTGTCTTGACAAGACATATGACGACCAGCCATGCAGTCCATTGGAAATATTACCTGAAGAACCCACACCAGAAAACAAGCAGACTACTCCTTGCTCCTCATCTGGGATCTCAACCCCTACTATACCTGCAGTCCTCTCAAAACCTGCACTGAGAGGAATGCGTGCCACAACTAGTACTTGCAGCCCATCTGATAGCAGTACACCACCAGGTGAATTCAGCAGGCAAATATTCCTACCCCAATCCCTCCTCCACCCCCTCCTCTTCTTCTACCTCTGTGGTCTCTTCTGCAGAATTGTCCTATGAACCTGCAGTGCTCCCTAAGCGTTCAAGGGGCTATGCAAGCAGTCAGGCTAAAAGATGCCATGCGGTGCTTGAGTTAATCTGTCTTGGGGACAGGAGCCACACTGGGGAAGAGATTCTTTCAGCTCTGCGGGGCCAGGCTCAGAGGTGGTTGACGCCACTGCAGCTTGAGCGAGGAATGGTTGTATGCGACAATGGCACTGTCAGGAAAAGACAGCTATTCTGGGTGTTTCCGCGGTGGTGCGCGCGCCTGGGCGCTCACGTGCGTGTGCATGCATCGGAAACGGTGCCAAATGGCCCTATTTGAACCAGCAGGACCCAGCAGCCGGTGCTGTCCGTTCTACAGTGTTTCCTACACCTGTGACCCCCGGTGACTACTATTGAGCGACTTCCTGTTTCCGTGACCCCGGCTACCCTCTGGACTTGTTGCTATCTGCCTCAATCTGACCCCAGCCTGCCTACAACTATCCACTTGTCTGATCCCTTTGTACTTCCATTGCCAGCACGTTGCTGACCCTGCCTGTACCTGACCATCCATTTGCCTGATCCCGCTGTACCACACCGCCCGCCAGTTGCCGACCCGGATTGAACTATTACTCTCCCACTTGCACGAGCTCCAGTGGACTTCTGCCTGCCATCTGAAGATTGTCCAGCCCTTCTGCCCCCCTGTGCTCCTGAGCTCCCTGTTCACACTATCAGGGGTTCTCGAACCAGGGCCGCAAGAGAGGTTGCCCCTGCATAAGCCAGACTCTACCACCAGGTATGTGACAGGCACCAACCTTCTCCCTGCCTCTCTCCGACTGGGACAATTGACACATGTTCCATGCTTGGCACACGTCTTGAATTTGGTTGTGCAGCGTTTCTTGACCAGGTACCCAGGCTTACCAGATATCCTGAGGCAGGCCAGAAAAGTCTGTAGTCATTTCCAGCGTTCGTACAATGCCAGTGGCTGACATCCAGTGGGAATTCAACCTGCCCCACAACTGCCTCATTTGTGACATGCCCACCAGCTTGATCTCAACATTGGCAATGCTGCAGCGGCTGCACGCACAGCAGAGGGTCATCAATGAGTACCCCTGTGAGCATGGCACCAGGACAGGCTCAGGGGAGATGGGCTTATTTTCACCATGTCAGTGGCTAATGATCAGGGGTGCATGCACTCTTCTGTCACCATTTGAGGAGGCCACAAGGATGGTGAGCAGTGACAATGCATGCATCAGTGACACTGTCTCACTAATATTCCTTCTGGAGCACACGCTTGGTGGAATCATGGACAGGACACTTGAAGCAGAACAGAGGGAGGAAGAGGAGGACTTCCTTTCCTTTCAAGGCCCCCTTGAAGAGCATTCCTGCAGAGCCGCCAAACACACGGGAGGAGGAGGAGGAGGATTGTATCAGCATGGAAGTGAAGTATAATATGCAGCAGTCTTCAAGGGATCATAGTTTTCAGGCCCCAGAAACCCAAGGAGTTGTACGTGGCTGGGAGGAGGTAGTTCCTGATAATGTTATCCTCATTGACCCAGAGGACACTCATGCCTCCTCAAACTTACGCTGCATGGGCTCTCTGAGTCTGAAAAGCCTGCACAAATACCCTAGGATTTGTGGTATCAAGGAGTGGGATCATTACTGGATGGCAAGCCTTCTTGATCCACGTTACAAGGGTAAAGTTGCAGAACTCATCCTGCCTGCGCAGAGGGTGCAGAGGATGAAACATCTTCAGGATACCTTGAGGAAAAGTTTGTGCAAGGCCTTTCCAGACCATGGGAGGTTACCATGTCCTGCTGCTGGCCCTGGACAACGTGTTTCTGAAGATTCGTTCAGAGGTAGAGAAGGTAAAAAATGTTTCAGTCCTCAGCACCCAGGCCTGATAGGTTCAAGCAATCATCGTCAGCGTCTGCATTATATGGTGCAGGAATATATAGGGGCAAGGGCAGACTTGGAGACCTTTCCAACAGAGCATCCACTTAGTTACTGGGTCTTGAGGATGGACCACTGGCCAGAACTTGCTCAATATGCAAATGATCTATTGGCCTGTCCTACATCCAACGTGCTTTCTGAATGGACATTCAGTGATGCTGGTGGGTTCATAACTGATCAAAGAGTGTGCCTGTCCAAAGACTCAGATTTATAAAAATGAATCAGTCCTGGTTCAGCAGCTATGAAGCCCCTGATGCTGATGCAGCTGATTGAATTTGCTAGGGATTTGGAATCCCTTGAAGACTTCCACTGCTCCTATTCATCCTGTCCATAATCTAGAACAATATTTTGTATTTAGGGCACCAGCAACTCCCAAGGCCCAATTTTTCTACGCCTGGTTTACAGGGGCATGCCATAATACATTTTAAACTAATTTAAAAGAGCAGGGCCCGTTGCTCCGTCCAACAAGAGTAACTGCAAGGGGTTACAGTGTTCTGGCACCGCCAGCACCCAAGGCCCAATTTTTCGCCACCTGTTTGAATGGGGGCTTTCGTCACAATTTTTAAACTAATTTACAACATCAGGCCCTGTTGCTCCGTCCAACAAGAGTAACTGCAAGAGGTTACAGTGTTCTGGCACTGCCAGCACCCAAGGCCCGATTTTTCGCCACATGTTTGACTGGAGGCTTTCCTTACAATTTGTAAACTAATTTACAACATCAGGCCCAGTTCCTCCATCCAACAAGAGTAACTGCAAGGGGTTACATTGTTCTGACACTTCCAGCACCCAAGGCCCAATTTTTTGCCACCTGTTTGACTGGGAGATTTCATCACAATTTTTTAACTAATTTACAACAGCAGGGCCTGCGCCAAAATTAAAAAAAAATGATGTGGGGTCCTCCCAAAATCCAAACCAATCCCTTCAGGTCTGATATGGAATTTAAGGGGAATCCTGTGCCAATTTTTTTTTTTTTAATGGCGTGAAGTCCTCCCAAAATCCAAACCAGACCCTTATCTGAGCACACAATCCTGGCGTGGCAGGAGGGGGTGGGGACGACAGAATCTTGAAGCCCCCTTTAATAAGGGGGGCCCCAGATCCCGATCCCCTTATGTGAATAGGTATGGGGTACATTGTACCCCTACCCATTCACCAAAAAAGTAGTGTAGTGGTAAAAAAACAAGAGGCAGTTTTTGACAAGTCCTTTATTGTGTAAAATAGCTCTTTTCTTCTTTCGTCCTCCATTTTCTCCTGGACCGGTCTTTCTTCTGGTCTTCTGCTTCTTCTTTTAGTCTTCTTGCTTCCTTTCTTCGTCTTCAATCGTCACCTTCTTCTTTCACCGCTGTAGCCCGGCCCCTGCGCGTCTCCCAGAATGGGCGGTCTTCACAATGACAGTTCTTTTATAAGAAGGGATGGGACCACCCAGTTACGTAACTAAGTGAACCCGCCCCCTTCTGACGCCATGCGTTGTCAGAGGGGGCGGGTCACTCATTTACATCACCTAGTGGCCCTGCCCCTTCCTATAAAAGAACTGTCATTGTGAAGACCGCCCATTCTGGGAGACGCACAGGGAGCAGGCTGCAGCAGTGGGGAGAGCAGCGGTGGTGAAAGAAGAAGAAGATGAAGATGAAGATTTAAGACAAAGAGTGGAAGCAAGAAGACTAAAAGAAGAAGCAGAAGACCAGAAGAAGGACCAGGCCAGGAGAAGTTGTAGGAAGAAAGAAGAAAGAGCTATTTTACACAATAAAGGACTTGTGAAAAACTGCCTCTTGTTTTTTTACCACTACACTATTCACATAGGGGAGGTCGGGATCTGGGCCCCCCTTATTAAAGAGGGCTTCCAGATTCTGATAAGCCCTCTGTCACCAGACCCCCACAACCACCGGCCAGGGTTGTGAGGATGAGGCCCTTCTCCCCATCAACATGGGGACAAGGTGCTTTGTGTGTGACCTCAAAGCATCCTCCCCATGTTGAGGGCATGTGGCCTGGTACAGTTCGGAGGGGGAGCGCTCGCTCATCCCCACCCCCTCCTGCCATGCCAGGACTGCGTGCTCGGATAAGGGTCTGGTTTGGATTTTGGGGGGGACCCCATGCCACTGTTTTAAAAAAAATGTATTTACACAATAAATTACTTGTCAAAAACTGGCTCTTGTTTTTTGTAACGCTACACTCCTTTTTTGGTGAATGGGTAGGGGTACAATGTACCCCATACCTATTCACATGGGGAGGTAGGCTGGGATCGGGGGGGTCCCATTATTTAAGGGGGCTTACAGATTCCAATAAGCCCCCCCCCGCAGACCCCCACAAGCACCGGCCAGGCTTGTGGGAAAGAGGCTCAACGGGCTAATAGAGATTAGAATTAACACTGTAGAAATATAAACTATTTATACGAGGAGCCGAGATCTTAAGCAGGTCTGGGTTCCTCAATAGCAAGCAGGGCTTGCCTAAGCCTACTCTCTACCCAAAAATTGTGGGTTTATTGTACTGCGACCTAGGAGAGGTTGCGTTCCCTGTGACTTCAGAGATGTAACTGTCCTCGGACTCTCAGCGGGAGGAGGTGCATGTAATGCCGCTCCGGCCCAAAGGACACCCCAGCCCAAAATGAGGTGGACTATAAATTTAAAGTCACAAAAAATAAAAGCTATAAAGCCAATAGTGTAACCAAAGAGGTGAATCAAACAGGCCCAATAAAAGCTATCATGCAAAAATTGAGGCACAGTGCATGGTATCCGGAGTGCAACTATCTGGAGGGGGAGTTGGGAGAATAGAGATTGAGGACCTTTGACAACCAATTGGATTGTCATTCAGGTTACAGTGCAGTTTCCAAGGGGGTTCATGTACAACCTAGTGGACTGGGATGGGGGGTTGCTGCAGTAAAAAGGAGGCAGCAGGGGAACGTTCTCAACAGTGTCACCTGAAAATGCGGGGTAAAAACCAATGGAGACTTTGCTGAGATCCGGTGGTGAAAGAGGGAGCATCCAGGTTTCGTGATCAGTGGTCAGCGGTAGGGTTTTTTAGCCTCTCGTTGCCTCTTGGGTTTTTGTTTGCTCCAGAGCGGAGTCATCAGGCTTCCTGGAGGGGGCCTCTTTGATGTATTGTGTTGGTCAGAGGAAGATAAATCCATAGCTTCTTGAGTGATGAGGCATAGTTGAATAAGGAGTTTCTCCCCTTCTTGGAGATTAGAGAATCCAAGAGTATTGTTCGTGTGTTGAAAGTTCAGCCGAAATGGAAAAGACCACCAATATTTGATTGACTTATGTGCTAGGATAACCAGAAGTGGTTTCAGTGCTCACCTCTTTTGTACGGTTGTGGGAGATATGTCTACGAAGATCTGCATAGGGTGGCCTAGCAGAGTCACGTTTTCAGTGCCTCTAGCCTTTTTCATGACTCCCTCCTTGATGGTAAAAAAATGGGGTTTTACTATAATGTCTCTAGGAAGCCCATCGGACCTCGGCGGCTGTAGGGCCCTATGTGCCCTGTCCCGTTCAAGTTTGTGCTCAGGTGTCTCTGGTAAAAGATCTTTTATCAAAGTTCTGATTGCGCCCTGGATATCCTGTATGGATTCAGGGAGGCCACATATACAAAAATTGTATCTCCTGCTCCTGTTTTTGAGTTCATCAATTTTGAAGAGGGCACCTTCAAGCTGGTCTTGTGGTGTCAGTATGCACAAAGTATTCTGGTTAATTCTGGCCACTGTTTGATACACCGCTTTTTCAATCATATCTATACATGTTCCCAGGCTGTTTATATCAGCCTTTATTGTGGGTGTGATGTGTTCTGTTTTCTGTGCCAGTCATGCTGCTAATATCTCAGAAAATCTATTGAGTAGGAGTTCCATGTCAGGGAGTAGATTGTGGGGAGAAGTGGTGGCTGGCTCCAGCACAGCTAGGCCCAGTGGAGTGTCTAATAGGTGAGTTCAGCAGATCTGCCCTTGTGCACCATAATAGAGACTCGGTAGAGGCCGGTGAGACAAAGGAGCCCAGTGGTAGGCATCCCAATGTGGTGGAGGATCCTCTGGCTATATGTGCCTCTCCCAGGGATTCTGTGGTGGCTGTACTGACCTCCATGTTGCTGCCTGCCATGATCGCGGCTGCCATCTTGGAATCTGCTGTGGCCTGGGAGTCAAAGCAGAGTTGCCGATTCATCTCGCGCCTGTTGTGGGTCTCCAGACATTTGTTACTGCTTCGTGAGGTGACCTGAAGGCAGTCCAAGAGTAGCGGACTCAATTGCGCTGTATAGCGGGCCGGGGGAGTCTGTTTAGGGCCGGAGTGGTGTGGAGCTCCTGGTCAGCATGTCTGTTAGAAGACTGTGCTGAGGGTTTGTTTACATTTGATTGTTGTTTCCTCGTGCTCCCGGAGTAGGCGGGGCCGGGCAGCCCTATTTAAACAGTGTGCTTCCTGCATCACGTGCTGTCCGTTCTACAGCGTTCCTGCACCTGTGACCCCCGCTATCTGTTCTGAGTGACTTCTTGTTCCTGTGACCCCGGCTACCCTTTGGACTTTGCTGCTATCTGCCTGCCCCGACCTCGGATTGTTTACAACCACTCTTCTGCCTGCTCCTTTTGTACTTCAGCCGCCAGCCCGTTACCGACCCAGCCTGCACCCGACTACCCCTCTGCCTGATCCCTCTGTACCTCGCTGCCAGCCAGTTGCCGACCCGGACTGCACCACTACTCTTCAGCCTGCACGAGCATCTGTGGACCTGTACCAGTCACCAGGGACCTGTCCAGTCCTCGTGCCCCCCTGTGCTCCGGAGCTCCCTGCCTGCACTACCAGGGGTTCCGGAACCAGGACCGCAAGAGAGGTTGCCCCCGCATAAGCCAGACTCAACCACCATGTACGTGACAGCAACGGACAGAGATGTCTGAGTCTGCGCCGGGGCCCTCTTCCATGGAGGAACTGTGTGCTCACCTAACGGGCCTGACCCAAGCTGTGAAAGGCCTTCAGGAAGGCTACACCTGTCGGTAAAGTCAAGTCCAGAATCTTGCTACCCCAGCACCAGCCAGTGCCAGTCAAACTTCCTCCTGCACCCTAGTGACTTTACCTACCAAGCCTAAGGTGCCCATTCCCGAGCGATTCACGGGGGATCGCAGGAAGTTTTGGGCGTTTCGCAGCTCCTGCGAATTGTACTTTGCACTCCAGCCCCGCACCTTTTCTCTGGAAGCCACCAAAGTGGGTCTAGCCATTTCCCTCCTCTGGGATGAGCCCCAAGCCTAGGCTCACCGCTTGCTGGAGCAGAACGCCCCAGAGACCTCTAGCCTGGACCGATTCTTCGGCGCCAAGGCCTAGTTATAACAGGATCCCCACCAGACGGCCACGGCGGAAGCGGCACTTCATGCCCTGCAACAAGGCGGTCACCCGGCTGAAGACTATGTGTCGGAATTTAGGCGCTGGAGTGTCGACACTGGCTGGAACAACGCTGCTCTCCAGCACCGGTTCAGACTGTCCCGATTATATTTAAAGTGACACACAGATTTTACAGATGTTTGCAGAACAGTAGTATGGTTTCTCCCGGTTTTATTTAAAGTGACACACACAGCTTCCAGATGTTTGCAGAACAGTGATATGGGTTCTCCTGGCTTATTTATACTTTTTTGACACACTTTGAAGATGATTTTAGAACAGTTATATGGCTTCTTCCGTTAATTAATACTTTTCAGACCCAGTTTGAAGATGGTCCACATCCACCTCCATTTTTGCTTTTTTTAGGTTTTTATTTTTTAAAAAATGCTTTTAGTTATTTCCCTGTCCCCATTTATTTGTAGGTCACTTGTCCCACCCTTACCCCCGTTTCCTTCCTTTTGCAGACCTCTAGGACCTTCCTGGACTTTTTTACAGCAATTTTCAGGAACTTTCATTAAAATTACCAGAACCCCGGACCCGAACCCGGACTTTTTTTGAAAAGTCCGGGTTCGGGTCCGGTTCCCGGACACCCCAAAGTTCGGTACGGACCCAAACTTTACAGTCTGAGTTCGCTCAACTCTATCCCTGAAGCATACCATGATTTCCTGGATGTCTTTACTAAGAAGGGGGCAGATACCCTTCCTCCACACAGATCTTACGACTGCCCGATTGATCTGCTGCCCGGATCTGAAGTCCCTTTTGGCAGGATATTCCTGGGGTTCCACATCTCAACCACGGGCACTTCCATGGACCCCCAGAAGGTCTCAGCTGTCGTTGACTGGCCAATGCCAAAGGACAAGAAAGCGGTGCAGCACTTCGTAGGCTTCGCCAACTTTCACTGGAAATTTATCCAAGGATTTTCATCTGTCATCGCCCCATCACTCAGCTGACCAAGCAGTATTCCTGCTTTGTCTGGACTCCGGAGGCACAAGCAGCCTTTCAGACCTTGAAAAAATTATTCACCTCTGCTCCTGTTCTAAAACATCCCGACTCCACACAGCCAGATATCCTGGAAGTGGATGCTTCAGAGATCGCAGTCGGGGCGGTCTTATCCCAGCGACAGGGGCCTAACGCCTCACTACACCCCATCACCTTCTTCTCTCGGAAGCTTACTCCACCCGAGAGAAATTATGAGGTTGGGGACAGAGAACTGTTGGCTATCAAGTCTGCCTTGGAAGAGTGGAGATATCTTCTAGAAGGGGCAATCCACCCTGTTTTGGTCTTTACGGACCATAAAAATTTGGAGTATCTAAGGACTGCCAAAAGACTCCGACCACTGGCCTTATTCTTTGCACGATTCCGGCTCCATATTACATAGAGGCCATGTTCTAAGAACATCAAGCCAGGCGCATTATCTAGAATGTTTCAGGAAACCGAGGATGCGTTCCCCCCCAGACACCATCATACCTGCCCACAGCTTTTTACTGGTCCAGGAGGACCTTCTAACTCCGATCAGGCAGACTCTAGTTGGCTCCACAATACCTGCCTACTCCGGACTTTCAATAAATGGACGGGCTGTGGTGGTCGGGGACTCAGATATTTGTGCCTGAAGAGTTCTGCCTAGTTACCCTAGAACTTTGCCACGACCACAAATTAGCTGGACATTTTGGCATCCACAAGACCATGGAACTGTTATCCCGCAGCTTCTGGTGGCCCCATATGGTTGAGGACTGCAAAACCTATGTGGGTGCTTGCCCCACTTGTGCCCAAAACAAGTCAGAGAGGACCAAAGCCTGGGGCCTGTTGAACCCACTGCCTATCCCCGAGCGCCCCTGGTCTCAAATCGCTATGGACTTCATAGTTGAGTTGCCCCCATCTGCAGGATATAACACCATTTTTGTGGTGGTTGACTGCCTTACGAAAATGGCACATTTCATCCCGATGAAGGGCACCCCCTCAGCAATGGAAACAGCAAACATTTTTATCAAAGAAATTGTCCGCCTGCATGGCATTCCCAACAACATCGTGTCCGATAGAGGGGTGCAATTGACATCCCGGTTCTGGAAGTCCTTGTGTTCCACCTTAGGAATTGAACTGGCCTTTTCCTCGGCTTATCACCCACAGTCAAATGAGCAAACAGAGAGGACCAACCAGACCCTCAAGCAGTACCTTCGCTGCTACTCCTCGTACTCCCAGGATGATTAGGTCTCTTTGCTGCCTGTAGCCGAGTTCGCCTACAACAATTCAGTCCATTCTGCCACAAAGCAGTCTCCGTTCTGGGTGAATCTCGGCTACCACCCTACGTTCCTACCCAACCTGTTACCTAAAAGTGCGATTCCCACTGCACAGGAAATCACCCAGTTATTGGAGAAGAACAACAAGCTCTTGCAGGAGACCCCCGCTCAAACCCAGGAGCGCAACAAGAGGACATTCGATAGAGGGAGGCGAGGAGAACTGGACCTTCAACCCGGCGACCGGGTTTGGTTGGCAACCAAAAATCTGAGGCTATCATGTCCCTCCAGGAAATTGGGGCCAAGGTACATCGGGCCCCTTCCAGTTAAGAGAAAAATGAATGCCGTGGCCTACGAGCTTGATCTTCCCCCCTCACTCCGGGTCCATCCCATATTATGTGAACCTCCTCAAACCAGTCACCAAGGATCCCTTCCCGGGGCAGAGAACAGCGCCACCAGAACCCATGCTGGTGGATGGAGAGGAGGAGTTTGAGGTGGAAACTATTCTTGACTGCAGAAGGAGAGCTGGCATTATGCAGTTCCTGGTGAAGTGGAGAGGATTTGGGCCTGAAGAAAGCTCGTGGGAGCCAGAAAGCAACTTGCATGCCCAAGAACTTGTTAGGACTTTTTGGAGGAACAATCCGGCCAAGAGAGCCCGGTGGGGCATTCGGAGGCTGCCCCTTGCGGGGGGGTCAATGTTAGAAGACTGTGCTGAGGGTTTGTTTGCATTTGATTGTTGTTTCCTCGCGCTCCCGGAGGAGGCGGGGCCGGGCAGCCCTATTTAAACAGTGTGCTTCCTGCATCAAGTGCTGTCCGTTCTACAGCATTCCTGCTCCTGTCACCCCGGCTGGAATCTTGCAGTTTAGGGGTTACATATGCGATCTGTTACGTCTACGGATCCATACGGTTCGTTTTTAATACGGTTTCTACGGTTTCGTTTTTAATTGATTGTAGCCTCGTCTGTATAACATAAGTCATACGTTGCATGTCACACTGGCTGATTCTACCTACCACGATCTGTAGGTATCTAGCCCTGAGTGATCATTATCAAGTACCTCGTCTGGCACTTCAGGTTGCTCAGGCTCGCTTACTGCACATACATTAGGAGTAGAGTTGAGCGGACACCTGGATGTTCGGGTTCGGCGGGTTCGGCCGAACTTCGCGAAATAGTTTGGGTTCGGTACCAAACTTGACCCGAACTTTACCCCGAACCCCATTGAAGTCAATGGGGACGCGAACTTTTCGGCACAAAAATGGCTGTAAAAAAGTCCTGGCAAGTGCTAGAGGGCTGCAAAAGGAAGTAAAATGGGGGTAAGAGTAGGACAAGTGCCCTACAAAAAAATGGGGATAGGGAAAATAACTTAAAATCAAATAAAAAAAATAAAAATGGGAAGGGGGGGCGGATGTGGAGTAGGAGCCTAGAGTTTGACTAGGCCGTGACCGTGGCAGTGTAGGTGGTGATTTTAGAACAATAATATGTCCCTTACAGCAACAGCAGGAAACTGACCCTATAGGAGTAGGCGATGATTTTAGAACAATAATCTGTCCCTTACAGGAGCAGCAAGAACCTCTCCCTATAGGACTAGGAGATGATTTTAGAACAATAATCTGCCCTTTACAGCACCAGCAGAAACCTGACCCTATAGGGGTAGGCGATGATTTTAGAACAATAATCTGTCCCTTACAGCAACAGCAGGAACCAGACCCTATAGCAGGAGGCGATGATTTTAGAACAATAATCTGTCCCTTACAGCAACAGCAGGAACCTGACCCTATAGGAGTAGGCGATGATTTTAGAACAATAATCTGTCCATTACAAGAGCAGCAGGAACCTCTCCCTTTAGAACTAGGAGATGATTATAGAACAATAATCTGTCCCTTACAGGAGCAGCAGGAACCTCTCCCTATAGAACTAGGAGATGATTTTAGTACAATAATCTGTCCCTTACAGCACCAGCAGGAACCTCTCCCTTTACAAATAGGAGATGATTATAGAACAATAATCTGTCCCTTACAGGAGCAGCAGGAACCTCTCCCTATAGAACAAGGAGATGATTTTAGAACAATAATCTGTCCCTTACAGGAGCAGCAGGAACCTCTCCCTATAGAACTAGGAGATGATTATAGAACAATAATCTGTCCCTTACAGCAACAGCAGGAACCTGACCCTATAGGATTAGGCAATGATTTTAGAACAATAATATGTCCCTTACAGCAACAGCAGGAACCTGACCCTATAGGAGTAGGTGATGGTTTTAGAACAATAATCTGTCCCTTACAGCAACAGCAGGAACCTGACCCTATATAACTAGGAGATGATTTTAGATCAATAATCTGTCCCTCAAAGCAGTAGACTCTACTTAGTCCAGTATCAGATCGTTCTGTAATGCAGGATGAGATGTTATTAGATCTGCAATCTGTCCCTAAAAGCAGTAGTAGTAGTAATCTCTACCTAGTCCAGAATCAGATCGTTCTGTAATGCAGGATGAGATCTGCAATCTGTCCCTCAAAGCAATAGTAGTAGTAATCTCTACCTAGTCCAGAATCAGATCGTTCTGTAATGCAGGATGAGATCTGCAATCTGTCCCTCAAAGCAGTAGTAGTAGTAATCTCTACCTAGTCTAGAATCAGATCGTTCCGTAATGCAGGATGAGATGTTATTATATCTGCAATCTGTCCCTCACCGCGCCGGCAGCATCCTCTCCCTACACTAGCCTGAGAGCATGTGACATGCAGCACTACGTGACTCCAGCTTATACAGAGGTTGGGTCACATGATGCACTGGCCAATCACAGCTATGCCATTAGTAGGCATGGCTGTGATGGCTTCAAAGGGCAAACCAGTGAAACGCTTGTTGATTGGCTGCCCTGCTGCTATTCAACAGGCGGGATCGAATACCCGAACCCAAACTTTTTTTCAAATGTCCGGGTTCGGACACCCCAAAGTTCGGTATGGACCCAAACTTTACAGTTCGGGTTCGCTCAACTCTAATTAGGAGCATGGTCACTAGCTTCAGCCACACGCGCTATTTTGTTGTTTTGCATTGCAGCACCATGCTCCATGACAGAATTAGATTAGGCGGGGTTCATTGTTTCACAGTGATAGTGTTGGTATTTCCTTGACTGTTTCAGTTGATTTCTTCACAGATTGCAACATGTTGCATGTCTCGGAGAGGGATGAATTTGCCTATATCTCCCCTACTCCGGCCAGGGGGTCTGAGCATGGTAGCGCTCCATCGTTAAGGAACTGGACCATTCCAAGAATTATGGCAGAGCTCCATAACAGGGGCATTTCTTTCCCGGCCTTGGCCAGGAAAGCAGAGTTATTGAGATTGTTATTCCCCAATCCATCTCAGCCTACACCTTCTACTAGCACAGAGCATGTATCAGTACTTATGTCTCTGACACAGATTCATGCAGTACTGAATACTCTATCTACTTCAGTTCAGCAATTACAAGATAGGATGGAGGTGTTGGAAGCTAGGCTGGTTAGAACAGAGGTACCATTGGCACCTACATGCCCGGAATAACCCAGCGCCCCTCCAGGTAATGGCACATCTTTACCCTTGGTGGTTCCTTCCCCATTAGCAGTGGTGGCTTCCGTGTCTCTGGCCCACTATATTCCAGCTAACATCAAGAAATATATCCTAGAGGGGAAGGACATGAACCTGGCTTCCCTTCTGATAGCTTCCCATGACATTGCAGAAAACAAGTAGTAAGCTTGTGGAGATGTCTCGGTGGTCCTCAAGACAAGGGACCCCAGACTCAACCTCAAGTTGAGCATAGCTGGATTTGTCCTAGCTTTCTGCATTTTCAGAGATGTCATCTGTGCAGTCAATCCTAGCAGGAGAGAGGAATTAGATCTTCATTCAAGTTGTAGATCTAGCGTACAAGTGTGGTGGCTCCACACTCTATGACTACCAGAGGTCCTTCTCTGCTAAGGTCGCAGCCACTTGGGCACAGTTCCAAGTCGCCACTTGCTGGAGCAACATAGATATGGAGCTTTTCTCTAGGCATTTTGCCAATCAGAAATCTCCAGTATGTGCCAATTTCCAGTCATCCACACACACCAGCAATTGGTGCCCCAACTTGGTCTTCAACCAGAGGTTCCCATAGGCAGACGGCCTCTTGATCCACCATGGGGTCATCAAGTCAGGTGGACAAATTGGGCAGACCTATACATTATCTGGGGAGAGCCCAATTATGTAACAATTACAATTACACAACTTGTAATTATAATCAGTGTCGACTTCTTCATATCTGTGCTAATTGTTTCCGAGCACACCCCAAGTCTGCCTGTCCTGTTAAGTCTTCCAATACTTGCTGACTAAGCCGAGTTAACGTTGGCATGTTGGGGGTTTGGTTGGAGGACCACCCATCTCCAGGTCTCAAGCAGTTTCACATGGATGGCTTTTTAGAGTGGTTCCACACAGGCCTGATTATACTACCATCTGGAACGTATTAATGTGCCAACTTGTTATCTGCGGAGACCCATGCACTTTTAGTTGATGAATTACTAGAGGTAGAGGTATCCAAGGGTTTTGTCATAGGGCCTTTTGTCTCTTCACCCTTCAAAATGTGGAGGATCAGCCCCATCGGTGTGGTAAAAGGAAAGTTTTCAAATAAATATCCTCCTCATTCTTCTCACATACCTAGAATCAATTCACGCATTCCCTCAGAAAAATTTTCGCTGAAATATTAATCAGTGGATTGTGCCATTCAGTGTATTTTGCAGCTAGGCAGAGGCACGTGATTATCCAAAGCGGACATTTCTGATGCTTTTAAACTCTTGCCTATCAGACCCAGTCTCTGGCAGTGGCATGGTATCAAGTGGCGTGAGAAGTACTATTTCGCTACCAAATTAACATTTGGCTCCAAGAGTAGCCCTTGGCTTTTCAATACCTTTGCTTACACTCTCAATTGGATACTGTCTAGTGTTGAGCGAACCCGGACTGTAACGTTCGGGTCCGTACCGAACTTTCGGGTGTCAGGGACCCGGCCCCGAACACGGACATTTCAAAAAACGTTCGGGTTCGGGTCCGGGGTTCTGGTATTTTACTCCACGTGTTGAGAAGATGCAGGGCAGCCAATAAACAAGCGTTTCACTGGTTTGCCCTTAGAAGCCATCACAGCCGTGCCTACTAATGGCATGGCTGTGATTGGCCAGTGCATCATGTGACCCAGCCTCTTTATAAGCTGGAGTCACTTGATGCTGCAGTCACATGCTCTTGGATTAGCTGTAGGGAGAGGAAGCTGACGGCATCAGGGAGAGATTAGAGACATTTTAACAACATCTGATCCTGCATCCTGAGATAGATTATTACTGCTGTGCTGTTGCTCTGAGGACAGATAGCGGAAATTTGAGATTTCACATACCGCTGCTTTGAGTTGCAGATCAAACTCTGCATAAAACAACAATTGTTACGATCGTACACAAAGATCAGATTGTTGGAGTAATTTGAGATTTCACATACTGCTGCTTTGAGTTGCAGATTGCAGATCAAACTCTGCATAAAACAACGATCGCTACGATCGTGCTCAACGATCAGATTGTTGGAGGAATTTGAGATTTCAAATACTGCTGCTTAGAGTTGCAGATTGCAGATTAAACGCTGCCTAACACAACGATCGTTACGTTCGTACACAACGATCAGATTGTGAGATCGTACACAACGATCAGATTGTGGGAGTAATTTGAGATTTTACATACTGCTGCTTTGAGCGATCTGACTGCACTAGGTAGAGGCTTCTGCTTAGTGGGACAGATTCTTGTTCAAAAACCATTGCCTACTCCTATAGGGCCAGCTGTTGCTGTAAGTGACACATTATTGTTGAAAAATCATCTCCTAGTTCTAAAGGGAGAGTTTCCAGCTATTGCTTAGAGGGACAGATTTGCATTTCTTGCACCAAAATAAAAAGTCCGGCTACGTTGGTGTTTTAAAAAAAAAAAAAAGTATTAATTGGTATTAATAAATACTTACATAGGGCTACATAATACATTTGCGGGCCCAATGAGGAGAGCAAATAAGGGACGTGGTCATGGTGCTGCTGGTGATGCTGGTGCTGCTGGTGTTGGTGGTGTTGGTGAACCTCCTGTTGGAAGGAGAGGACGTGGTCGAGGTGTGCCAGCTACACGCACAAGGGAAACACCTTCCTCAGGTAGCCAACAGAACCTTCACCGGTATATGGTTGGCCAGAATGCCCCTCAACGATTGGTGAGGCCAGAACAAGTACAGGCGATAGTAGATTGGGTGGCTGACAATGCCTCCAGTTCCTTCACATTGTCTCCCTCCCGGTCCCTTGATGAAAGCTCAGAGTTGGCACCTGAACCCCATGGCCATCTGTCTTTCACCTCAGCCCCTTGTAAATTAGCCAAGCAGTCTGAGCCCCAAGTCCTGCAAGAGACTCTTATGCTTTTTGATGACTCTCCTGGTGTGCTTTCCGTGGGCCATCCACATAGCGCTGCCCCAGAAGTG
>BLSH010068803.1:260892-280670 GCA_018402905.1 Glandirana rugosa
AGGAGCCTTGTAGACTGGTCACTAACCGTTGACATACTCTGCACTGACAGAGACGAAGGAGACCTACGGGAAGTTATACCGAAATTACCCTATTCGACGTTTTTTACCTACCAAATAGTCCTAGGACACCCCTGGATTTCACGAAATATGGTCGATTCATTTCAAATTACCACAACTTACTGTCCCTGTCAAATGGTACCGTCATTCGTTGTTTTCTGTATACATGAACTGTAGGGGTCCTCTTAATGTGCCTATATTTCAGAATATAAATCACTTCGTAAAGGTGTGCCATAACATACGAGATTCACACAAGGACCTGTTACTTCTTAAGTGGTTCAAACTCCATTAATAAGGTTACGTCGAACACGGAACTTAAATCCACGGACCAGTACCCCCAACACGAGTCCAACTCTTGTAAATACGAGGCCGAGTCCGATAGTAACGTGTCGAACGTTTGGTGAGCACAGAACAGCAATCGTGTAACAGACTTCTTGACGGTGCGCCCCCTTACGGACTGTGCAATGATAGCCTGAGCCGGAGCATAAATGTTCTCAACCTGAGCACAACCCCCATGACCAGGCACCTAAATTCAAGGCACAAGCTGCATTGGAATAATTACCTCAAACTTGGTGAATTCTTCATTGTCCAGGAACACACTTAGAGCATACAATACCGTGTGGAAATGCTTCACTAAATATAAGACTTTATATCCGTGTAATTCTCCTGGGGATGTCAAGTACATATGTCTTTTGTTGCTTACTGCCATGGTAAACTGTCCCTGTCATTCAACACCATTAAACTTTACTTAGCTGGTATAAAGCACTTTAGGTCCCCACAGGATCCTGATAAACCATCCATTTTTTGCAGCTTATCCCATTAAAGCCATATTGAAGGGCATCCAGAGGAAGCAGAGACAGTCACGTCTCATACAGTTGCCAATCACTGGTCAGATGTTCCGAGGAATATATGATCTGTTATCCCCTTCACCTTTTGGTACAGGTCCCAGCCTTGTCCTGAAAGCTGCAATCTATTTGAGTTTTTATGGTTTTCTCAGACCAGGGGAAGTATCTCAAGCCAGCTGCCATGCTCCAGTGTTACTTAAGAATAGTCTCACCAGACAGCCTGATCATTTTTGCTACAACTCCCTAAAAACAAAAACAGACAGACAGGTCAAACTTTTGTGATCAAATATTTCAAAACCAATAATTCCTGGTGTCCTGTAGAAGTGTTGGACCAGCTCTCCTCCATGTTTTCCAAAGCTCCCCTCAACAGCCCCTTACTCCCTTTTCCTGCTCAGCCTCTCACCTCTAAGCAATTCATATCTCACGTCAGAATATTATTTGCTAATTTAGGGTTTAATCCAAAGCAATTTTCAGGTCATTCATTCAGGATTGGTGCAGCATCTTCAGCGTCCAAGCAAGGGGTCCTGTCTCATGTAATTAAGCACATGGGGCGTTGGAGTTCATCCTGTCACAGCAGATACATTCCTGATCCCCAGGAAGAAGTCAGACAAGCTTTTGCTACACTGGTTGATTAATTGTATATCTTGTTTCAAGAAATATTTTCATTCATTCCTAGTTTGCGTATTTTTGCCCTCTTATAGGCATACTAACCGGCGCGACCATGGCACACCTCAGGTCGCAGTGCATAGGGGGTTCTTGCTTCAGAAACATTTAGACTCTGACCACAACCAAAGTTTTCTAGTCTGCTCATACAACTTCTGCTGTACGACCGCCGCACGTCGGCTAATTGCGCGTACTAACGGTCGGATGATCGTACAACATGCGGTTGTACGACCATTTTCAAAAGACCGTCGCATCATGTGTACGAGGCTTTGGTTCAAACAATTCAGAATGAAGAGACAAAGCAAATTTAGCTTTGTATTGGAGTGCCCTCTATTAACACGTTCTCTTTTTATCTCCATTGTTCTGTTTCTATAGTAATATGCTACCTTGGTCTGTCCCTATTAGAGTCATCTTTTTATTAAAGGTGCCGACCAAAACTTGTGCTGGCACTTTTTTATCTTTGCATATTAAATTTTGCTATCTACATGTGTGTCACTTGTACTTATTTATGTGTTCCATTTTTCAATTAGAATGGAAGGTAAGGGTCTTCAGTGCTACTCTGAAGTCTGGGAGGAATAAGCACTAGCAGTGCAAAACATATTGACTGTGTTTCCTTGCTCTGACAGTGTCTACTGTTGCAGTTAGAGGCTGCCCATCCATTAGGGCCACAGGGGCACTGCCCCCCTCATCCATGCATCCGGCCCCCTAATCTACATTCAGGGTGCTGGATGCATGGATTCCAATGAGGGGTATTTTTTGAAGCGCATGATTAGAGCCAGAGGCTCTAATAGGCTTCAAAAATGGCGGGCTTGGGGCGCAAGCCCTGCGTCCTGAGCCCTCCCAGTTGTGTGACAATAGCGAATGTATATTTGCTATTTTCACACTGAATCTCTTCCCCCGCCAATCAGGAAGTGGGTTCTCAGACCCATTTCCAGATTGGCCAAAACGACAAGCGATCATATTGGACCATGACTAGGACAGAGGAGGAGGGAGGAGATGTGGAGGTCGCTGGAGTAGAAGCAGGGGACGACCTACTGGGGTGAGTGGAGGGTGCTGGTGACCCAACCTGAACGAGTAGGTGGGTGGCTGTGAGTATATTGTTTGTCACACCACCCCCCCCCCCTCCAAATATACAACCAGCCACCATTGGTCGCAGTACATGGCATTTGAAAGATTATTAATAAAGTTGATGCAGTTTTCAAGTATGCAGCCCTTTGGATCCTATTGCATTTGTACCACATGACTGAATAAGCAGGTGAAGTTGAGTGTGCCATACCCTTGTTAGTAGCATTGCACTCCAGAGGGTCAGGAAGGGGTTCTACTTCTTCAGAAGGAGGACCACAGGCACACCCAAAGTGTATGTTTTTATTTGCTGTTTAGTTTTTGTACACCCACCGCTGGCTTAAAAAAAGATGTAAATATCTGGCTCTTTTTTATTTCTTTATATTTATACACTATCCACCTGCGACTAGAGTCAAACATTCAAAAGCAAAGACTGCAGCAATCCAATATTGGAATGCACAAAACAAACTGCTAGCAAAAAATTTTAAAAAATGAATGCGCTATACAAAAAAAAAATAAATACAATAAAAACCCCACTTATTCTGTGTAAAAAAATAAAACAAATAAATCCTTATCAGATATAAATTAACTGGTTCCGGACCGGCTCGCATACATTTACTGCTGCAAAGTGGCAGCTGTACGCAGATCGCCGTTTATAGACGGCACTTGCGGCCGCGTATAGGGGGTGGGCTCATGATGATCGGGTTCGCTCCAGAACCGATCAATCAACAGGGCCAGGTCAATGAATCTGCTGATCGGTTCTGGTGAATGAAATGCCACCCCTGCCTGTGGAATGTAAACACAGGCAGGTGAAGTGATGCCACTTTCCCTCCCTGGGTCCTTTTCCATTCCAGAGAGAGAGAGAGAGAGAGAGGACATCTAAAACATGAGTTGCAAAACACTAGACCAACACCAGTACACGTAGGCACACATTTAACCCCTTGATTGCCCCCCTGGGGTTGCCACATCATGCCTTTAATCCAGGACATACATTATTTACACAGGTTCTTCCTCTGATTAAGGTGGTAATTAAACTCACTTGGTGCCTTATCTGCATTAAATTTGCCTCAGAACCTGGGCAATTCATATGCTTTCTGCATTAAAGGGATGATGTGGCAACCCTATCCCCCCCCCCCAGTTAACCCTTTCACTACTGTCACCACCTGTCACAGTGTCACTTAGTGCAGTCATCTGATTTTTACTGATCGCTGTACTTCAGTGTAAGGGTAGGTAGTCGTAGGCCTAGGTAGGTATAAATGCCCCCCTTACCCCCCAATAAAGGTTTTAACCCCTTGATTGCCCCCTGTCACCTGTGATCACCATAAAAGGTTCACGGGTAACGCTAGCTAGATCGTTTTTTTTTCCAGATTACCCACTATATATATATATATATATATATATATATATATATATATATATATACACCTATAAAGGTTTTAACCCCGATCGCCTGGTGGTAACATTAGTTAGGTTTTAGCATGCGTTAGGGTCAGCGTAAATAACAAGCAGGGCCAGTTAGTCAGGTACTCTGACACGCATACACACACATTAAATAGGTGTTAGATACTATTGCAGTATCTGAACAGATCAATATGTGTGATGTGATCAGATAGATATATATTAGCATCCCCACTAGTGTTCTAAAAAATGCAGCGTTAGCGGGATCAGCCCAGATACCCGATAGCACCTGCGTTTAGCCCCGCCGCCCAGCCCAGCCCACCCAAGTGCGCGATCAATAGATCGCTGTCACTTACAAAACACATCATACATATCTGCAGCTTTCGCAGAGATCACACCCAATCCCTGCAAAATCTGACAGTGATTTTGGTAGCATTTGAAACAGCCTCTGACAACCAGGTGCACTTTTTTGCCTGTGAGTCACACTAGTGTACCAATAAATTTAGAGCCCAAACTGTCCAATCAGAAGTACACTAGTGAAGAGGCTAATGTGTTGCTGAGCATGACAGACGAGAGCAATGGGGTAGCTCCACTGTCAGAATCAGTCTCAGCATACAAACCTGTACACAGCAGCGGCACCCTGACAGATAGCTCTGACGATGGAGTGGTCCCTGCTAAGGTCAGGCGTACCTGATCCCATTCTGCTGTCACTGAGGTGTAAGAACCACAGGGCTCTCGTATGAAGCAGAGAGCCCGTACTAGCGCCACTACTCCTTCTGGTGACCTGGCAAGTACCAGAGGCCTAGTACATCCTGGTTGTACAACCAGCACTGCAGTAACACTTGGTGACGTGGCAATTCCCATAAGTGCAGTTCAAGCTGCTGTGGCTAGCACAAGTAGTCTTCCGCAGCCATGAAGAAGACAAAGACAGGCCCACAGAGCCCATAGTGCCCCTCCCGCTGAATATGCTAACCCTAATTGGCAACCCGCCACTGATTCAGTGCACATACTTCTTCCATTCACTGGCCAACCAGGAATTCAGGTAAATACAGTTGATTTTACGGACATCAATTTTTATTCACTGATTTTCACTGAAGATCTCTATAGATCTATTGTGGACCAAAACAATTTGTATGCTGGTCAATTTATCGCCACTAATCCCCAATTGTCACTTGCCAGAGAATGGAAACCACTTACGGTTTCTGAATTTAAGACCTTTCTGGGCCTTATCCTCCTGATAGGCATAGTTAAAAAAATCAGAGTTGCGGTCATATTGGACCACTGACCCAATTCGCCATATGCCTGTGTTCTCTGCTTGCATGACTCGGGTACGATACGAGCAAATCCTGCGGTTTATGCACTCCAACAACAATGAACTCTGCCGTCCTTGGGGTGACCCTGGATTTGATCAGCTCCACAAAATTCAGCCCCTCATAAACCACTTCAACTAACAGTTCATAGCACTTTTATTCCCTGATTACATTTTCTGGCCGTCTTGCTTTCAAACAGTACCTCCCCAGCAAGCGTGCCAGGTACAAGGTCAAGTTGTATAAGATCTGTGACAGGCCCACAAGCTATACATATATTAATTATATTATATTAATTGTATAGTTTACAAGGGAAAAGATAGTCATGTGGAGCCAGAAGGATGCCCAGACTACACAGGGAGTGCTGGCAAGATTGTGTGGGACATGGTGTCACCCTTATTTGGAAAGGGGCACCATTGGTATGTGGACAATTACTACTCAAGCGTGCCACTCTTTAATCATCTTTTTAATCAAGGTATTGACGCATGTGGCACCATGCGACCTAATTGCCGGAGCTTCCCCCAACGGCTGGTATAATCCCGACTTAGACGAGGGGGAAAGAGCCTGCTTGAAAAGTGGTAATTTGCTCGCTGTGCAGTGAAGGGATACAAAGAATGTTTTTGTTCTTTCCTCCCTTCACGCAGACACGTCAGTCCAAATTCCAAAGGCAACTGATATTGTGGAGAAACCACAATGTGTCCACGAATATAACCAAATTATGGGGAGGGGTGGACCTCAGCCACCAGCTGTTGGCGCCGTACCTAATTGCCCATAAGGTCAGACGCTCTTACAAAAAAGTGTCTATATACTTATTCCAATTGGCTTTGCTGAACGCTCATGTACTATAAAAAGCATCAGGACAGACTGGATCCTTCCTTAAATTCCAGGAAGAGATCGTCATAGTCCTTCTGTTTCCAGATGGTGCTGCACCCCAACTTCCCAATGCAAATGCAGTGAGCATGAGCGGCATTTCCAGCATGCCATTCCTGGTACCACTACCAACTGAGCCCCCCAAAGGAGATGTCGTGTCTGCAGACTATGTGGATACAGGCGTGACACCCGCTTTTATTGTCCCTTCTCTCCTGACCAGCCTGGTCTTTGCATCGGTGACTGTTTCCTGTGTATTGGTGTAGGTTACAGCACTGCATAGTCATAGGGCACACGTTCACACATTCACAGGGTCTCCAAGGTGTTACCACATTTGAGAGACCCCGACCTGGAACCATTGTTGTTATAAAAAAAAAAAGGCATACCAAAAAAAAAAAAAAATAAATAAAAAAGTTTTAAAATAACAAAAAAATAAATAAAAAGTTATAAAAAACAAAAAAATAAATAAAAAAAAACAAAAAAACAGTTGTAAGTTTCTTTTTTTCTCTCTCTATTATTCTCTCTCTATTGTTAATGTTTTTTTATGCATACCTGTAGTGTTTTGTTACTGTTTTTTTATCATGTTTTCTTTGCAAGTATGTAGTGTTTTTATAATGTTTTTCCTGTAGTGTTTTATAATGTTTTCTCCTTAGCAGGAATGTAATTTTTTTTTTGTTACTGTGTTTTATTAGTATTTTTTTGCTTTTAAGGTACGCCATTCAGCTGCAGCACTGATTTGTTTATGGTGACAGCAACAGCATTTGCTCCCACCATAATAAAAGCAGTGACTCCCACGCTGTTGGAGGTGATTTCACCACCACAGTTGAAAAAAGAGCATATATACCAGAGCATAGGGGCAGGGGTGGAAATTGGGCAGATTTTCCCTATGCTCCGGTATATATTTTTAAAAACCATTAGAAGTGGGTGGATAAGAGGGGTTTTCTAATGATGGGCATACACAATGATTGATTCTTTTTTTTTTTCATTTAACCTACAGGCTGCATGGAAAAACGTGACACTCCTGTAGTGTTTTATAATGTTTTCTCCTTAGCAGGAATGTAATTTTTTTTTTGTTACTGTGTTTTATTAGTCTTTTTTTGCTTTTAAGGTACGCCATTCAGCTGCAGCACTGATTTGTTTATGGTGACAGCAACAGCATTTGCTCCCACCATAATAAAAGCAGTGACTCCCACGCTGTTGGAGGTGATTTCACCACCACAGTTGAAAAAAGAGCATATATACCAGAGCATAGGGGCAGGGGTGGAAATTGGGCAGATTTTCCCTATGCTCCGGTATATATTTTTAAAAACCATTAGAAGTGGGTGGATAAGAGGGGTTTTCTAATGATGGGCATACACAATGATTGATTCTTTTTTTTTTTCATTTAACCTACAGGCTGCATGGAAAAACGTGACACTCCTGTAGTGTTTTATAATGTTTTCTCCTTAGCAGGAATGTAATTTTTTTTTTGTTACTGTGTTTTATTAGTCTTTTTTTGCTTTTAAGGTACGCCATTCAGCTGCAGCACTGATTTGTTTATGGTGACAGCAACAGCATTTGCTCCCACCATAATAAAAGCAGTGACTCCCACGCTGTTGGAGGTGATTTCACCACCACAGTTGAAAAAAGAGCATATATACCAGAGCATAGGGGCAGGGGTGGAAATTGGGCAGATTTTCCCTATGCTCCGGTATATATTTTTAAAAACCATTAGAAGTGGGTGGATAAGAGGGGTTTTCTAATGATGGGCATACACAATGATTGATTCTTTTTTTTTTTCATTTAACCTACAGGCTGCATGGAAAAAAACAAACATTACAACATATGCCCATATATGCAAACATATGTTGCTGGTCTTAGAGTGGTTATACAGGAATGAGTCCTGCAGGTATAGGTATCATCTAGGTATTATTCTTTTCAGCCAGCGGTCAGCTTTCATGTAAAAGCAATCTTAGCAGCTGATTAGCTGCTGGACTGCTTCTACAAGCAGTGGGAGGGAACACCCCCACCTCCCGCTGTCTTCCATAGTTTTCCTTGTCTCTCCTCTCCTACCAGGTAATCTGAGTGGTTCCAACTGTTAACCATAGAGCTGATCGAAGACTAGAACAAGCATTTCATGACTTAGGTTTCACCAGATATAAACAGCGACATTGGGAAATTGGGAAAGTATCTTATCGCACCAATCTTGATGTGGTCAGATGCTTTAAAGTAGAACTATGGTCAAAATGAAGAAATCAATATGTTATGCACCTATACAGTCTGTTAAACATGTCACTGATTGTTTTGCAAAAAGCAGTAAGGATGTTGAGATCTCTACCTTGTCTCCAGCTCTCATGTGCACTTCCTTTAGTGAGGTGACAACTTTACTTCCTGGTTTTCCAATAGCCTGTGTTGAACAGAACACATTTTCCCCATTTGCATCTATCTCTCGCTGCAGAAACTTCCTGACATCACTGGGGTAGTGGCTCCTATATCCATGGAAATCTCAGCCATTCCTTCTACATACAAGTCCAGATTAAGCTCCGCCCACAATCGGCCCATGAACCCCGGCCCACTCGCACCTATGTCCCAGCTTTGTCCGCCCACTGCTCTGTCTATACAGCCAGCTCCTAGGCAGGATTTTGTTCTGCCAGTTTACAAATTACCAGAGGAGAGCAGGCAGTGAGAAGCACACAGATTATTAGAGTGATCTGTGTGGAAATGAACCTTTAATGACTTGTACTGCTTTACATAGCACACATCCAGCTATTGATTGTCAGATGGGTGTGCGTTATATAAAATAGACTGAGCAGTGCGCATCTGCGGAGCGTCTGGGATGGCTGCATAATCCCAAAGTTCCGAACCTCCTCGGTCTCCCAGGCCCCCTGCAGCAAGAGCCGGAGCCCGGATCTCCTCCAGTTCGGTCCCTGGGGGAAAGCCGGATTGGAGGGATTTACAGGTGGCGTGCTGGTCCCGCTCGCTTGACCGGAGCACCCGCGCCTGGCCACACCAGTACGCGAGGCTGCGGCTTGGGCCTATGCGTACCTGCTTCATCCACGGGGCGGCCTGCCTTGGGGAGCCTGAAGGGGGGCTCTGCAATATCCCCCCACAACATGCCTGAAGCCCAGGGACTCCTCTGGAGATAGGGGGGACACCCGACCATCCCAAGGAACCCTCACCAGGCCCTGCCTCGTAAGCTAGGCCATGTGTTAGGCCATATTGCTCCATATTAACCAGCTCAGACCCCCCAGCCTCATCAGGGTCTTGGAGGCCTAGATCCCCACCCAAGCCGGGGGACTATCTCTAGACTGTTGTTATGGAATCAGGGGCAGTTAGAAGGGACCTATCCCGCCAGCCCGGATTTAATGATCAGGCCCCAAAAGCTGACCACACAGTATCTGGATCACAACAGGAGATTATAGACAGAGGGGATGACATGGAAGTGGGGTCAGAGGGGGGATCACAAATTCATTCCTCCCCTGATCCTTTACCAGGAACACAACTTTCAGCCCAGATTCTTTCCCCTGCTTCTACCATTTCTCTACTGGAAAGGACACTCGAGGATCTGATAACAACCCCTCTAAAAGACCAGGCCCCAGGCAATTCTCTGACTGTATCTCCCGGCCCTCACCCTCCAACTTTTCAAGCTGATTTCCAGATGATGATGGAGGTTTTTTCTAAGATGCTTTCTAAAGGACTGGCCCAAACAGCCTCTCAAATAACGTCAGTCATTCAAGCTGATCTCCAAAGTTTGGGGTCCAGGATTGATGCAATTGAACACAAGGCGGACCAAACGGTTGCAAGGACAAATCAGAATACAGCACGGATTCAGGACCTTCAAGACCAGCTGGAAACAGCCCTTTCTAAAATAGATGATCTGGAAAACCGCTCCAGGCGATATAACTTGCGGATTAGGGGGTCTCCCTGAGAGTATCACAGATGCCCGCGTAGCAGTCACTGAGTTTATCAGACATATTATCCTGGACATCCCTGAACACCAGGTGGAGCTTCACAGGGTTCACAGAGCGCTCCATCCCCCCCGATCAGATGGGCTACCCAGAGACATAGTAATGAAACACTACTTTTTCAGCGTTAAAGAGGAGGTCATGAAGGTTTCTAGGAACTCTCCCAACCTGTCCACCCAAGGACATCCCGTCCAAATATTTGTGGATCTATCACCTTACACCATTCAAAAGAGAAGATCCCTGAAACCTCTGTTGGAAGTCCTGATGAAGTCTTCTCTCAAGTACTGGTGGTCCTTCCCTTTTCGCCTTTCCTTCGTCCATAAAAGCAAGACATATTATTTCTCTGCTTTCCAGGAGGGGGAACATCTCCTACGTCTCAACCTCATCTATCAGGACTCCCCTCCCATGTTGTCTAATAAAGCTGCGGGCTCCTCAAAGCGTCCATCACCTCAGAGCCCAATCCCACAGCTATGGCGAAGCCAAAAACCCAAACGCTCCAAGGACTCCCACCCTCCATGATTCCGGAGCTTTAACCCTAGATCAAGATTCTTGCTCCATGTGGCCGTTGACTTTTCACTCTGTGAAGTGCTCCTTCCCTGTTTGACTGTGTTATTGTTGCCATTCCTCCCCCCTTCCCCCACCCTCCGGCCGGCTAGCTGGGGGGGAGTATCCCAATTTGCTTTGGTTTATTGGGCAATTGTGATCTTAAGATTTATTGGATGTGCTCGTATTTAGCTCATTTCGGGGTGACCCCAATGGGGGTCTCACCCTTGTCCCCAGCCCCTTTCCCGGGGGGCTGGCTGATTGGCCTGGTCCCCGGGAGGATGGTCTTAGGGAACTGTACAAGGGTCTATTCTGACCTCTTAGGAAGTCAGGTTAGTTTGATTGTTAATTTCCCGGTATTAAGCTCCAGGGTATTATTCCAATCTTTGTTCCCGTCCCCTGGGTCCGGGGCAGACTAAGGTGTGCTGGCTCCCTTCTGGGGAATCTGGATCCCCCCAGGCTTCCTGGGACGGGGTATCTCTGTGGGGTCTATGCTATAGTTCTTTCTTTTATAAAAGTTTATTCTGGTTTCTAAAGTTTTTGGTATATTTTTCTAGTCTTGGGTCTGGGAAATGGCCGGGTGGATGATTTGCGCCTCCCTTTGTCTTGAGGATCCACATGCGGTTACTCCCTTGGACGGATGTATCTCTGCCCTTGGGGCAGACACATGTTTGTCAATTTCTGGCTTTGGGGGTTAGTTTCCAAGCCCCCTTCGTCAGAACTCGGAGGGATCGGGTGGTTAGTTTTCACCTCTCCTCTCCATTGTTCTATGTTCTCCCAATTCTTTTTTTGTATTTTCTCTCTTCCTTACTTAACTCCTTCTTTTTCTCTTCGGCACCAGGGACGCAATGTCAACTTCGAGGCACAATGGTTTTTCCTCTTGGGCTCTATAGGTGGCGGGGTCTTACACTAATCGAGCTTGGTTTCAGGTAAGCCTTTCCTCTGAGATGCATAGATTATCCCTCTGACAAAATGGCTAAGATTGCGAGCACCTTGGAGAAACTGAGAATTGCAACACATAATGTTCAGGGTCTTGACTCCCTGATGAAGAGGAAAAAGTACTTCACCTCAGCTTACTCCCAACATATTGATGTGCTTATTTTGCAGGAAACACACTTTCCAGGGCAATTTAATCCTAAAGTTGTACACTCTAATTATCCCCAATTCTTTTTGACTAACGCCTCGGGAAAGTCTAGAGGGGTGGGAGTTTTTTTTGCCAAGCAGGTAGCGTTTCTACCTCAGAAAGTAATTAAAGACCAGGAGGGTAGGTATTTACTCCTACCAGGGGAATGGGGGGGTTCAGTATATGCCTTTATTTCATACTATGCCCCAAATCAGGGCCAAGCAATATTCTTTCAAACAATGTTTAAGCTTCTCTCTTTCCATATGGAAGGGATTGTGATCATAGGGGGCGACTCTAACTTGGCCCTTGACCACTCTCTTGACAAGTCGGGAAGAGGCCCTCCCTGCCCCCTTCGCCCACCGAAACAAAGCCTCAAACTTGCAAAGCTCCTATATTCCTTAGGGCTTGTTGATATATGGAGGGAACTTAATCCTAGAATGAAGGACTACACTCATTACTCCGCCCCCCCATCAGAGCATGGCTAGGATAGACTCTATCTTCACATCTGCCCTTGTCATCCCCCTGATATCTAAAGCTTATATAAGAGACTCTCCCTTGTCGGATCACTCGCTAGTCATAATCCAAGTCAAAGCGACCCCTGGTCAAGAGGGAAACCCCAGTGGCGCTTGAACAAATCCCTTTTAAATAATCCAGTACATTGTTCGTTGCTGGAGAAGGACCTA
Organism: Glandirana rugosa; assembly: GCA_018402905.1. Lineage (NCBI taxonomy): Eukaryota > Metazoa > Chordata > Amphibia > Anura > Ranidae > Glandirana > Glandirana rugosa. The sequence continues at coordinate 273,385 of BLSH010068803.1, forward strand.
AAAGAATACTTTCAGTTGAACGACAATGGGGAAGTCTCCCCCTCGACACTTTGGGCAGCTCACAAGGGGGTGATGAGGGGCAGGATTATCCAAATGTCAGCCAAGCTGAGAAAAGAGAGGGAGAGTGACATAGAGAAATTAGAGTGGGATTTTCAGTCTCTCCAAGTCCCACAAGAAGAACCCAACCCCCACTATCGAAGGCTCAGTTGGAGTCAGGTAGAGTTGCTCTTAACCTTGCCTTGACCACCAAGACTACCAAATCCCAAGACTGGTGTTGGGTTCTAGGGCCTGTCCCTTTATGTAATTAGTTAATTGCCTGGTTTCTCTTTTCTTCTTCCCTGATTACTGGAGTTTCGACATTAGCCTTACAGGTTTTCCAGGCCAGTCAAGGCTGATAGGTCACTAATAGGTTCACCAAATGGCATTATATATCTACTATCGCAGGAGGAAAGTTGACAACTTGTTGGTCCTTTCTGGTGCCTCCCGGCCCACAGCTTGCTCCTTAGAGGGGGCAAGGATGAGGGAATATAGAATTTTTGAATCCTCCAGATTGTTCAAGCCTGGTAACTGTATGTGACTTGGAGTTCTGCCATGCTCAGTAACATTTTTCTGGCCCTGTGAGGCCAAGGTATACTCAACTACATTCGCCATTATGTATGAGGATTGTATGGTTTTTATGTTGATTTCTGGTTCCTTTTGTATAAAACACAATAAAAATCTTTAAATAGAAAAAATAGACTGAGCATCATAGAAGGCTGGAGGTCTGTTGGAGAGACAATCCACTTCACTGAAAGGAAATGACATCTGACCTCTGCTCTGCTGAACTCCTCCCATCAACTCTAGCAGTGTATAGAAAAGAAGAAATGAATGGGAGATTACAGACCACACTTGTAGCTACATGGTAGGAGAATAATCATTTCAGTTATTATTTTTATTACCATGTGTAAGTTTCAGGAATTTATATGAGGACTTTAAGGGCTGAAGAGAGATCTAGAGTCTAATAGACCCCAAATTTAAGAAAAAAATATATACGACGCTACCTATTTTTATCACAGGGGATATTTAATTTCCCTGTGGTAACGATAAAAATGATAAAAAAAAGAAAGGGTTAGTGTAAAAATAAAAAAAGCAAGATAAACAATTAAAAGAAAATAAAAAAATGCATCCCTGTCCCCCTGTGCATGCGCGCAAAGGTGAATGCAAGCGTCGGTCATGTCATATGTAAACCGCAATTGCACGTGAGATATCAACACAAATGTCAGATTGAGGGCAATCATTTTAGCAGTAGAACTCCATCTAAAGTGGTAACCTGTAAAGGCTTTTAAAGGCTTTCAAAAATGTATATAGTTTGTCGCTGCATAATTTTAACCACTTCAGCCCCAGAAGGATTTCCAGCTTTAGGACTCGAGCATTTTTTTCAACTTGGCACTGCGCTGCATTAACTGGTAATTGCATCCTTTTTTTCCCACAACTAGAGCTTTATTTTGGTGGTATTTTTTCACCTCTGCGCTTTTTATTTTTTGGGATATAAAATGAAAAAAGAACAAACTTTTTGAAAAAAAATGGTATTTTCAACTTTATTAATAAATATGAAGTGTGGAAGCGCTACCAGAAAGAAGCACGGTTCGAATATATACTTTTAGGATTCCAAGGCGTTTTCACCTTGGATATGTACACCTTCATTTTGTTTCCTCCATTCACTTTAAAGCGGAGGTCCGAGGTAAAAAAAAAGTCAGAATGTATGTGTAGCTGCTGACTTTTAATAATAGGACACTTACCTGTCCTGGAGTCCAGCAATGTCTGCACCCACCGCCGATCTTCGGATCGGGGGATGGGTGCAGCCTCCTCCATCCCGGGTAAGGGAACCCGGATGTGTAGCAGTTCAGCTTCACGCCGGGCACCTTATTGCGCATGCGCGAGGCTCTGCCGCACTCTGCTATTGGCCAGGGAGCCAGAAGCAGAGCAAGCAGGGAGGAGGGAGCTGGGCTGCTGAAGTCAGCGGCCGCGTTCGCCGGCCAGAGCTCCCGCATGTGTGAAAAAGGACACCTGTCTAAAGACAGGTGTCCTCTTCCCCCTCCCCCCCCCCCAAAAGGTGCCAAATGTGACACCTGAGGGGGGGAGGAATCCAACCAGCGGAAGTACCATGTTTGGGTGGAACTCCGCTTTAACACTATGTTTTAGGATCATTAACAGTCTCGGCCAACACTTAATTAGTTCATGCACGAACATAACTTTTTACATTTTATATTTTTTATTCACCAATATTCTAATACCCCCCTTTTGTGCTTATGTATATCAAGCTTTTATTTCTAAATCCCCTTGCAATTAAAATATGCTTGTCTGGCTTCAATAGAACCGACCAAATGTCCTATGTAATAGAGCTACAAGAAAATGGCCGCCAGATTACTGTCGAGAATCTTAGTTACCATTCTCTATTTAACAAGTCTTATACCTGTTTTTTAATCATGCGCAAGCATCTAACCACATGAAGACTTACTATCACGCATTCTTAGAGTGTGTGGTGATTACATGAATAACCGTCCACCCTGATCCATCCTATCTATAAGACTACACCAAAATGGCCCCTGTTATGGCTACTGAGCATGTGCGAGCGGAATAATTCTGTGTAATAAAATAAAACAAATCAATCCTTATCAGATATAAATGAACTGGTTCCGGACTGGCTCACATACATTTACTGCTGCAAAGTGGCAGCTGTATGCAGATCGCCGTTTATAGACGGCACTTGCGACCGCTTATAGGGGGTGCGCTCATGATGATCGGGTTCACTCCAGAACCGATCAATCAACAGGGCCAGGCCAATGAATCTGCTAATCGGTTCTGGTAAATGAAATGCCACCCTTGCCTGTGGAATGTAAACACAGGCAGGGGAAGTGATGTCACTCTCCCTCCCTGAGTCCTTTTCCATTTCAGAGAGAGAGAGAGAGACGACATCTAAAACGTGAGTTGCAAAACACTAGACTAACACCAGTACACGTAGGCACACATTTAACCCCTTGATCGCCCCCTGATCTCCCCCAGTTAACCCTTTCACTGCTGTCACCACCTGTCACAGTGTGACTTAGTGCAGTCATCTGATTTTTACTGATACTGATCACTGTACTTCAGTGTTAGGGTAGGTAGTCGTAGGCCTAGGTAGGTATAAATCCCCCTCTTACCCCCCAATAAAGGTTTTAACCCCTTGATTGCCCCCTGTCACCTGTGATCACCATATAAGTGTCATGGGTGATGCTAGCTAGATAGTTAGTTTTTTTTTATCACATTACCCACTATATATATATATATATATATATATATATATAAAGATTGTAACCCCTGATTGCCTGGTGGTAACATTAGTTAGGTTTTAGCATGCGTTAGGGTCAGCGTAAATAACAGGCAGGGCCAGTTAGTCAGGTACTCTGACACACATACACACATATTAGATAGGTGTTAGATACTATTGCAGTATCTGAACAGATCAATATCTGTGATGTGATCAGATAGATATATATTAGCATCCCCACTAGTGTTCTAAAAAATGCAGCGTTAGCAGGATCAGCCCAGATACCTGCTAGCACCTGCGTTTAGCCCCGACACCCAGCCCAGCCCACCCAAGTGCGCGATCAATAGATCGCTGTCACTTACAAAACACATCATACATATCTGCAGCTTTCACAGAGATCACACCCAATCCCTGCGAAATCTGACAGTGATTTTGATAGCGTTTGAAACAGCATCTGACAACCAGGTGCACTTTTTTGTCTGTGAGTCACACTAGTGTACCAATAAATTTAGAGCCCAAAATGTCCAATCAGACGTACACTAGTGAAGAGGCTAATGTGTTGCTGAGCATGACAGACGAGAGCGATGGGGAAGCTCCACTGTCAGAATCAGTCTCAGCATACAAACTTGAACACAGCAGCGGCACTTTGACGAAGGAGTGGTCCCTGCTAAGGTCAGGCGTACCCGATCCCATTCTGTTGTCACTGAGGTGTAAGAATCGCTGGGCTCTTGTATGAAGCAGAGAGCCCGTACTAGTGCCACTACTCCTTCTGGTAACCTGGCAAGTACCAGCGGCCTAGTACACCCTGGTTGTACAACCAGCACTGCAGTAACACTTTGTGATGTGGCAAGTCCCATAAGTGCAGTTCAAGCTGGTGTGGCTAGCACAAGACGTCTCCCGCAGCCACGAAGAAGACAAAGACAGGCCCACAGAGCCCATAGTGCCCCTCCCGCTGAATATGCTAAACCTAATTAGCCCCGCCCACTCGCACCTATGTCCCAGCTTTGTCCGCCCACTGCTCTGTCTATACAGCCAGCTCCTAGGCAGGATTTTATTCTTCTAGTTTACAAATTAGCAGAGGAGAGCAGGCAGGGAGAAGCACACAGAGTATTAGAGTGATCTGTGTGCAAATGAACCTGTAATGACTTGTACTGCTTTACATAGCACACATCCAGCTATTGATTGGCAGATGGGTGTGTGTTATATAAAATAGACTGAGCATCATAGAAGGCTGGAGGTCTGTTGGAGAGACAATCCACTTCACTGAAAGGAAATGACATCTGACCTCTGCTCTGCTGAACTCCTCCCATCAACTCTAGCTGTGTATAGAAAAGAAGAAATGAATGGGAGATTGCAGACCACACTTGTAGCTACATGGTAGGAGAATAATCATTTCAGTTATTATTTTTATTACCATGTGTAAGTTTCAGGTATTTATATGAGGACTTTAAGGGCTGAAGAGAGATCTAGAGTCTAATAGACCCCAAATTTAAGAAAAATATATATATGACACTACCTATTTTTATCACAGGGGATATTTAAATTCCCTGTTATAACGATAAACATGATAAAAAAAAAGAAAGGGTATCGAACACCTGATAGGCTGCATAAATTTTACCCATCAGTTTCCAAAAACTGTTGGAGATGCAAAGAAGAGGAAGGGACGCTTCTACATATCTGGTGGTCTTGCCGGTTGATTCAGCCTTTCTGGATAAAAATACACGAATTTATATTTGAAATCACAATGCTCCCTTTGGACTTCTCCCCGGCCCAGTATCTCTTACACCACACCTCAATCCCCCCAAAAAAATACCATAAATCGCTCGCCCTCCACTTAATTAATGCGGCTAAACAGTGCATCCCCCTGCACTGGAGAGACATCAATCCCCCTACAGAGGAGGACTGGATCAAAAAAACACAAAAAATTGCAGAGATGGAAGATTTAGTACATCAAGCAGGAGACTCCCCCGGAAAATTTTATAAAACGTGGGCCTGCTGGTTAGAATTTATCAACAAAAAGCAAGAACAGCGAATAACCCACTAAGCCAAGAGTGGAAAAATACCCCTTAGGAAACCAAACGGAGACGAGGGAAGGCAGGGGAGAGAGGCTGGAGCTCGCCCTCCCACATAGATTCCACCTTACTTCCCTTCCCCCCTCTTTTTTTTTTTTTTTCTCTCTCTTTTCTCTTTCTTTCTTCTATTTTCGGTATGTGTACATCATTACATACCGAGAACAGATAAAGAATCACTGGTTAACATCAACGATCATCCCCAACTCACTAAAGTATGAGATTTAACGAAAGAAGAAGGCGGGAGACACTATGGCGTTGGGCGGCAGCATCCCAGCCGCCCCACAGGTTGTTCCCATTTGGGGTGGGGAGCGGCTAATTGGGAGGTCTGCCCAACAACCCTAGGACCCTGCCATCCACATGGGAAGAATAAGATGGGATGGTAAATACCACAAGATCCATACTCAAAAGTTGATGTAAACGAGCTGTACGGCCCACCTCATTAAATACAAGGCCATACTAGGGCTATGCTTTCCCTTTAGGCACATTTATCCACAGAGGTAAGCGAAGCTACGTTTCTTTGTTAAGGCGTTCCTACGCTAATGTTTGAATCTAGATGTATTTTTGCCTATTTTCTGCTCGACACAATACAAAATGTATGTAACCATATGTTTGTTCTAAAGTATAAATTTCAATAAAAAGTGTGAAACAAAAAAAAAAGAAAGGGACAGTGTAAATATAAAAAAGCAAGATAAACAATTAAAAGAAAATAAAAAATGCATCCCTGCCCCTGTACATGCGCGCAAAGGTGAACGCAAGGGTCGGTCTCGTGTCATATGTAAACCGCAATTGCATGTGAGTAGAGTTGAGCGAACCAGAACTGTAAAGTTCAGGTCCGTACCAAACTTTGGGGTGTCCGTGACCCGGACCCGAACTTTTAAAAAAAAGTTTGGGTTCTGGTTTGGGGTTTGGGTATTTTATCCCACCTGTTGAATAGCTGCAGGGCAGCCAATCAACAAGCGTTTCACTGGTTTGCCCTTAGAAGCCATCACAGCCATGCCTACTAATGGCATGGCTGTGTTTGGCCAGTGCATCATGTGACCCAGCTTCTATATAAGCTGGAGTCACTTGATGCTGCAGTCACATGCTCTTGGGTTAGCTGTAGGGAGAGGAAGCTGACGGCGTCAGGGAGAGATTAGAGACATTTTAACAACATCTGATCCTGCATCCTGAGATAGATTATTACTGCTGTGCTGTTGCTCTGAGGACAGATAGCAGAAATTTGAGATTTCACATACCACTGCTTTGAGTTGCAGATCAAACTCTGCATAAAACAACGATCGCTACGATCGTGCACAACGATCAGATTGTTGGAGGAATTTGAGATTTCAAATACTGCTGCTTAGAGTTGCAGATTGCAGATTAAACTCTGCCTAATGCAACGATCGTTACGATCGTACACAACGATCAGATTGTGGGATCGTACACAACGATCAGATTGTGGGAGTAATTTGAGATTTCACATACTGCTGCTTTGGGCGATCTGACTGCACTAGGTAGAGTCTTCTGCTTAGATTGCCTACTCCTATAGGGCCAGCTGTTGCTGTAAGTGACACATTATTGTTCAAAAATCATCTCCTAGTTCTAAAGGGAGAGTTTCCAGCTGTTGCTTAGAGGGACAGATTATTGTTCAAAAACCATTGCCTACTCCTATAGGGCCAGCTGTTGCTATAAGTGACACATTATTGTTGAAAAATCATCTCCTAGTTCTAAAGGGAGAGTTTCCAGCTGTTGCTTAGAGGGACAGATTCTTGTTCAAAAACCATTGCCTACTCCTATAGGGCCAGCTGTTGCTGTAAGTGACACATTATTGTTGAAAATGTATCTCCTAGTTCTAAAGGGAGAGTCTCCAGCTGTTGCTTAGAGGGACAGATTCTTGTTCAAAAACCATTGCCTACTCCTATAGGGCCAGCTGTTGCTGTGACACATTA
>BLSH010068803.1:283940-294987 GCA_018402905.1 Glandirana rugosa
GTGTTTTTACCGACATTGTTTCAGGACCTTTCGGGATCTCCCGACGTTTTCCTTCATTTTACCCCCATTCTAATCCCGTTCACGGGATGTTTTTTTACCCCTATCCCTTTTATTTAATTTTAGTTTATTTTTTTACCCTTCCCCCCAACTACACCTCATCCTCGGATCTCCAACTGATCCGTCACATCCACCTTCACCACTACCATCTCCTCATCCTCCTCCATCGGTTGTACCATAAAAAAAAAAAAACATAACTCCGGATGAGTTTTTTTGTTCATACACTTACCGACGTGGACAAGCTAACCTTTATTAAAATTAATCAGGCATGGATCCCACAAGACTTGTCTGTAACTTGTGCAGAATAAACATTTAGACCGGACTCACACAGCCATTCACATACTTGTTTTTTTGAGTAGGCCTCAATACAAAAAAAAAAAAATACCATGTTGGCTACCTCCTCCTACTCCTCTACCATCACCACTTCCACCTACACTGCCTAGTCAACCTCTAGGCTCCTACTCCACATCAACCCCCCTTCCCATTTTTTTATTTGATTTTAATTTATTTTCCCTATCCCCATTTTTTTGTAGGGCACTTGCCCTAATCTTACCCCCATTTTACTTCCTTTTGCAGCCCTCTAGGGCTTTCCAGGACTTTGTTACAGCCATTTTTGTGCCTAAAAGTTCGGGTCCCCATTGATTTCAATAGGGTTCGGGGTCCGTGCGAATGTTCGGGTTCTGTCCGGACCCGCACCTGGACTTTGTCCCGAAGTTCGGCCAGACCAGCAGAACCCGAACTTCCAGAGGTTCGCTCAACTCTATTTACTACTCCTGCTTTTAGGGACAGATTGCAGATCTAATAACATCTCATCCTGCATTACAGAACGATCTGATACTGGACTAGGAAGAGTCTACTGCTTTGAAGGACAGATTATTGTTCTAAAATCATCTCCTAGTTCTATAAGGTCAGGTTCCTGCTGTTACTGTAAGAGACAGATTATTGTTCTAAAATCATCTCCTAGTGCTATATGGAGAGGTTCCTGCTGCTCCTGTAAGGGACGGATTATTGTTCTAAAATTGTCTCCTAGTGCTATAGGGAGAGGATTGTGCTGGTGCTGTAAGGGACAGATTATTGTTCTAAAATCATCTCCTACTGCTATAGGGTCAGGTTCCTGCTGTTGCTCTAAGGGACAGATTATTGTTCTAAAATCATCACCTACTGCTATAGGGTCAGGTTCCATCTGTTGCTTTAAGGGACAGATTATTGTTCTAAAATCATCGCCTACTGATATAGGGTCAGGTTCCTGCTGTTGCTGTAAGGGACAGATTATTGTTCTAAAATTGTCTACTAGTTCTATAGTGTGAGGTTCCTGCTGCTCCTGTAAGGGACAGATTATTGTTCTATAATAATCTCATAGATCTATAGGGAGAGGTTCCTTCTGGTGCTGTAAGGGACAGATTATTGTTCTAAAATCATCTCCTAGTGCTATAGGGAGAGGTTTGTGCTGCTCTTGAAAGGGACAGATTAATGTTCTATAATCATCTCCTAGTTTTGTAGGGAGAGGTTCCTGCTGGCGCTGTAAGGGACAGATTATTGTTCTAAAATTGTCTCCTAGTGCTATAGAGAGAGCTTCCTGCTGCTCCTGTAAGGGACAGATTATTGTTCTATAATCATCTCCTAGTTCTATAGGGAGAGGTTCCTGCTTGTGCTGTAAGGGACAGATTATTGTTCTAAAATCGTCTCCTAGTGCTATAGTGAGAGGTTCCTGCTGGTGTAGTAAGGGACAGATTATTGTTCTAAAACCATCTCCTAGTTCTATAGGGAGAGGTTCCTGATGGTGCTGTAAGGGACAGATTATTGTTCTAAAATCAACTCCTAGTTCTATAGGGAGAGGTTCCTGCTGCTCCTGTGAGGGACAGATTATTGTTCTAAAATCATCTCCTAGTGCTATAGGGAGAGGTTTGTGCTGCTCCTGTAAGGAACAGATTAATGTTCTATAATCATCTCCTAGTTTTGTAGGGAGAGGTTCATGCTGGTGTTGTAAGGGACAGATTATTGTTCTAAAATCATCTCCTTGTTCTATAGGGAGAGGTTCCTGCTGCTTCTGTGAGGGACAGATTTTTGTTCTAAAATCATCTCCTAGTGCTATAGGGAGAGGTTTGTGCTGCTCCTGTAAGGGACAGATTAATGTTCTATAATCATCTCCTCGTTTTGTAGGGAGATGTTCCTGCTGGTGCTGTACGGGACAGATTATTGTTCTAAAATCATCTCCTAGTGCTATAGGGAGAGGTTCCTGCTGCTCCTGTAAGGGACAGATTATTGTTCTATAACCATCTCTTAATTCTATAGGGAGAGATTCCTGCTGGTGCTGTAAGGAGCAGATTATTGTTCTAAAATCTTCTCCTAATGCTATAAGGAGAGGTTCCTGCTGGTGCTGTAAGGGACAGATTATTGTTCTAAAATCATCTCCTAGTTCTATAGGGAGAGGTTCCTTCTGCTCCTGTAAGGGGCAGATTATTGTTCTAAAATTGTCTCCTAGTTCTATAGTGGGGGGTTCCTGCTGCTCCTGTAAGGGACAGATTATTGTTCTATAATAATCTCATAGATCTATAGGGAGAGGTTCCTTCTGGTGCTGTAAGGGACAGATTATTGTTCTAAAATCATCTCCTAGTGCTATAGGGAGAGGTTCGTGCTGCTCTTGAAAGGGACAGATTAATGTTCTATAATCATCTCCTAGTTTTGTAGGGAGAGGTTCCTGCTGGCGCTGTAAGGGACAGATTATTGTTCTAAAATTGTCTCCTAGTGCTATAGAGAGAGCTTCCTGCTGCTCCTGTAAGGGACAGATTATTGTTCTATAATCATCTCCTAGTTCTATAGGGAGAGGTTCCTGCTGCTCCTGTAAGGGACAGATTATTGTTCTAAAATCGTCTCCTAGTGCTATAGGGACAGGTTCCTGCTGGTGTAGTAAGGGACAGATTATTGTTCTAAAACCATCTCCTAGTTCTATAGGGAGAGGTTCCTGATGGTGCTGTAAGGGACAGATTATTGTTCTAAAATCAACTCCTAGTTCTATAGGGAGAGGTTCCTGCTGCTCCTGTGAGGGACAGATTATTGTTCTAAAATCATCTCCTAGTGCTATAGGGAGAGGTTTGTGCTGCTCCTGTAAGGGACAGATTAATGTTCTATAATCATCTCCTAGTTTTGTAGCGAAAGGTTCATGCTGGTGCTGTAAGGGACAGATTATTGTTCTAAAATCATCTCCTTGTTCTATAGGGAGAGGTTCCTGCTGCTTCTGTGAGGGACAGATTTTTGTTCTAAAATCATCTCCTAGTGCTATAGGGAGAGGTTTGTGCTGCTCCTGTAAGGGACAGATTATTGTTCTATAATAATCTCATAGATCTATAGGGAGAGGTTCCTGCTGGTGCTGTAAGGGACAGATTATTGTTCTAAAATAATCTCCTAGTGCTATAGGGAGAGGTTCGTGCTGCTCTTGAAAGGGACAGATTAATGTTCTAAAATCATCTCCTAGTTTTGTAGGGAGAGGTTCCTGCTGGTGCTGTAAGGGATAGATTATTGTTCTAAAATTGTCTCCTAGTGCTATAGAGAGAGCTTCCTGCTGCTCCTGTAAGGGACAGATTATTGTTCTAAAATCATCTCCTACTGCTATAGGGTCAGGTTCCTGCTGTTGCTCTAAGGGACAGATTATTGTTCTAAAATCATCACCTACTGCTATAGGGTCAGGTTCCATCTGTTGCTTTAAGGGACAGATTATTGTTCTAAAAGCATCGCCTACTGATATAGGGTCAGGTTCCTGCTGTTGCTGTAAGGGACAGATTATTGTTCTAAAATTGTCTCCTAGTTCTATAGTGCGAGGTTCCTGCTGCTCCTGTAAGGGACAGATTATTGTTCTATAATAATATCATAGATCTATAGGGAGAGGTTCCTGCTGGTGCTGTAAGGGACAGATTATTGTTCTAAAATCATCTCCTAGTGCTATAGGGAGAGGTTTGTGCTGCTCTTGAAAGGGACAGATTAATGTTCTATAATCATCTCCTAGTTTTGTAGGGAGAGGTTCCTGCTGGTGCTGTAAGGGACAGATTATTGTTCTAAAATTGTCTCCTAGTGCTATAGAGAGAGCTTCCTGCTGCTCCTGTAAGGGACAGATTATTGTTCTATAATCATCTCCTAGTGCTATAGGGAGAGGATTCTGCTGGTGCTGTAAGGGACAGATTATTGTTCTAAAATCGTCACCTACTGCTATAGGGAGATGTTCCTGCTGGTGCTGTAAGGGACAGATTATTGTTCTAAAATCATCTCCTAGTGCTATAGGGAGAGGTTCCTGCTGCTCCTGTAAGGGACAGATTATTGTTCTATAATCATCTCCTAGTCTTATAGGGAGAGGTTCCTGCTTGTGCTGTAAGGGACAGATTATTGTTCTAAAATCGTCTCCTAGTGCTATAGGGAGAGGTTCCTGCTGGTGCAGTAAGGGACAGATTATTGTTCTAAAACCATCTCCTAGTTCTATACGGAGAGGTTCCTGATGGTGCTGTAAGGGACAATTTATTGTTCTAAAATCATCTCCTAGTTCTATAGGGAGAGGTTCCTGCTGCTCCTGTGAGGGACAGATTATTGTTCTAAAATCATCTCCTAGTGCTATAGGGAGAGGTTTGTGCTGCTCCTGTAAGGGACAGATTAATGTTCTATAATCATCTCCTAGTTTTGTAGGGAGAGGTTCATGCTGGTGCTGTAAGGGACAGATTATTGTTCTAAAATCATCTCCTTGTTCTATAGGGAGAGGTTCCTGCTGCTTCTGTGAGGGACAGATTTTTGTTCTAAAATCATCTCCTAGTGCTATAGGGAGAGGTTTGTGCTGCTCCTGTAAGGGACACATTAATGTTCTATAATCATCTCCTCGTTTTGTAGGGAGATGTTCCTGCTGGTGGACAGATTATTGTTCTAAAATCATCTCCTAGTGCTCTATGGAGAGGTTCCTGCTGCTCCTGTAAGGGACAGATTATTGTTCTATAATCATCTCTTAATTCTATAGGGAGAGGTTCCTGCTGGTGCTGTAAGTAACAGATTATTGTTCTAAAATCTTCTCCTAATGCTATAAGGAGAGGTTCCTGCTGGTGCTGTAAGGGACAGATTATTGTTCTAAAATCATCTCCTAGTTCTATAGGGAGAGGTTCCTTCTGCTCCTGTAATGGACAGAATATTGTTCTATAATTATCTCCTAGTTCTATAGGGAGAGGTTCCTGCTGATGCTGTAAGGGACAGATTATTGTTCTATAATCATCTCCTAGTTCTATAGGAAGAGGTTCCTGCTGGTGCTGTAAGGGACAGATTATTGTTCTAAAATCATCTCCTAGTTCTATAGGGAGAAGTTCCTGCTGCTCCTGTGAGGGACAGATTATTGTTCTATAATCATCTCCTAGTTCTATAGGGAGAGGTTCCTGCTGTTGGTGTGAGCGGTGCATTTCTTGCACAAAAATAAAAAGTGCGTCTACGATGCTGTTTTCCAAAAAAACGTATTAATAAATAGTGCTACATAGTACATTTGCGGGCAGAATGAGGAGAGCATCAGATAAGGGACGTTGTCGTGGTGCTGCTGGTGTTGGTGGTATTGGTGAAGCTCCTGTTGGAAGGAGAGGACATGGTCGATCTGTGCCAGCTACATGCACAAGGGAAACACCTTCCTCAGGTGCGAGTAGCCGACAGAACCTTCAACGTTATATGGTAGGCCCGAATGCCGCTCAACGAATGGTGAGGCCAGAGCAAGTACAGCCGATAATAGATTGGGTGGCTGACAATGCCTCCAGTTCCTTCACATTGTCTCCCTCCCGGTCCCTTGATGAAAGCTCAGAGTTGGCACCTCATGGCCATCTGTCTTTCACCTCAGCCCCTTGTAAATTAACCAAGCAGTCTGAGCCCCAAGTCATGCAACAGACTCTTATGCTTTTTGATGACTCTCCTGGTGTGCTCTCCATGGGCCATCCACATGCCCCAGAAGTGGAAGACATTGAGTGCAGCAATGCCCAACCATTTCTGTTGCAGGATGAGGACATGGAAACACCAGCGCAGCACGTCTCTGATGATGACGAAACACAGGTGCCAACTGCTGCAGCTTTCCTCAGTGTGCAGACTGACAAGGAGGGCAGTGGTGAAGGGTGGGTGGAAGATGATGTGGAGGTGGATGATGATGAGGTCCTAGACCCCACATGGAATGAGGGTCATGCGAGTGACGTGTGCAGTTTGGAGGAAGATGTGGTGGTCGCACAGAGGCACCAGCACAGCAAAAGAGTAAGCAGGTTGCAAAAGTGGAGCGAGCATCCCCTAGACAGCACGGCTGCTACTACCCACTGCACCCAGGGACCTAGCACACCAATGTCAGCTCAAAGGCGTTCCCCCGCGTGGCAGTTCTTCAGACAATGTTCTTACGACAAGACATGAGTTGTGTGCACGCTGTGCAATGATAGCCTGAAGTGAGGCATAAATGTTCTAAACCTGAGCACAACCTGCATGACCAGGCATCTAAATTCAAGGTACAAGCTGCATTGGAATAATTACCTCAAAATCCAAGAAAGGTCTCGGCCTCCTCCTGCTTCCTCTTCTGCTGCTGCCTCTGCCTCTTCCTCCACCTCTACAGTGACAGTGTCACCTGCCACCTAGCAAACAGAGCATGTGACAGCAATGCCACCTTGTCCGCCACCGTACCCAAGCATTTCCACACGGTCCCATGAAAGCTTACAGCTCTCCATCTCCCAAACACAGGAGAGAAAGAGGAAGTATCCCCCCTACCCACCCGCGATCCCTGGCCCTGAATGCCACAATTTCAAAATTCCCGGCCTTTGAAATGCTGTCATTCCGTCTGGTGGACACGGACAGTTTTAAAAATCTGATGGCGGTGGCTGTCCCACAGTATGTGGTTTCCAGCCACCACTACTTTTCCAGGCGAGCCATCCCTTCCCTGCACAAACAAGTCGGGGACAAGATCAAGTGTGCACTGCGCAACGCCATCTGTGGCAAGGTCCACATAACCACTGATACACGGACCAGTAAGCACGGGCAGGGACGCTATATCTCGCTAACTGCACACTGGGCAAATGTAGTGGCAGGTGGGCCTGAGGCGGCTAGCCATTTGGCGCAGGTCCTTTCACCACCAAGGATTGCAGGGCATTTCTCTTTGCCTCCTGTTGCCTCCTCCTCCTATTGCGCTTCCTCCTCCTCTACCACCTCCTCATCCGCTGAGCGTAACACCTTCAACACCAACTTAAGCACATCCAGGGGGAAACGACAGCAGGCTGTTTTAAAACTGATATGTTTGGGGGATAAACTCCACACTGCGCAGGAGCTGTGGATGGGCATTGAACAAAAGACCAATGAGTGGTTGTTGCCACTGAGCCTCAAGCCCGGCCTGGTGGTGTGCGACAATGGCCGAAATCTCGTAGCGGCTCTGGGCCTAGCCGGTTTGACGCACATCTCTTGCCTGGCACATGTGCTGAATTTGGTGGTACAGAAATTTCTAAAAACTACCCGGATATGTCAGAGCTGCTGCAGAAAGTGCGGGCCGTCTGTGCGCGCTTTCGGCATTCTCACCCTGCTGCTGCTCGCCTGTCTGCGCTGCAGCGGAACCTTGGCCTTCCCGCTCACCGCCTCCTATACGACGAGCCCACAAGGTGGAACTCCACCTTGCACATGGTGGAGAGACTGTGCGAGCAGCAGCAGACAATAGTGCAGTTTCAGCTGCAGCATACACGGGTCAGTCGCTCTGCGGAACAGCACCACTTCACCACCAAGGAGTGGGCCTCCATGCAAGACCTCTGTACCGTATTCTGGTGTTTCGAGTACTCCACCAACATGGCCAGTGCCGATGACGCTGTTCTCAGCGTTACTATCCCACTTCTATGTCTCCTTGAAAAAACACTTTGGGCGATGATGGAAGAGGATGTGGCACAAGAGGATAAGGAGGAGGAAGAGGGGTCATTTCCACGGTTATCAGGCCAGTCATTCACAAGTGGCTCAGAGGGTGGGTTTCTGCACCAGCATAGGCCAGGTAAAAAATATTCAAGCCAGGGCACAGCTCTGGAGGATGAGTAGGACGAGGAAGATGATGAGGAGGAGGAGGAACCACAGCAGGGTAGCAACCAACGCAGCTTGTTGGCATCACTGGAGCGTGGCTGGGGGGATACGAAGGACACAGATGGTACAACACTTCCCACAGAGGACAGCTTGTCTTTGCCTCTGGGCAGCCTGGCACACATGAGTGACCACATGCTGCAATGCCTGCGCAATGACAGCCGAGTTGCCCACATTGTAACTTGTGCCGATTACTGGGTGGCCACCCCGCTGGATCCCCGTTACAAGGACAACGTGCCATCCTTAACTGGTTAACAACCGCCCTATAGACAAAAGATGTCTACAGGGCGGTTGCTTAACTCTGGGAGGACGTCTATCGCGGTGAATGGCCGCTGTGAGCGGCCTTTTACCACGTGATCGCGCCATCAAATGATGGCGTGAACACATGTAAACAAGCCAGCGCTTCCGCTGGCTTTTCTCTCTCTTTCTCTCTCCTCTCCGCACTGATCAGTGCATTGCGAGAGGAGAGAGGGGGGAGAAAAGAAGTGCTGCAGTGCTGTGGGCTATGTGTAATGCCCACAGCACTGCTAAGTTACAGGAATGCACCCCACCATCCATCAATCACCCACCCAGCCATAAATCACCCATCCATCGACCACCCACCCATCCTCACCCAATCCATGCTCACCCACCCATCCTCACCCATCCATGCTCACCCATCCACCCATCCTCACCCATCCATCCATGTTCACCCATCCAGCCATGCATGCTCATCCATGTTCACCCAGCCATCCATCCATGCTCACCCACCCAGCCGTGCTCACCCATCCATCCATCCACCCATGCTCACCCACCCAGCCGTGCACACCCATCCATGCTCACCCATCCATCCATGCTCACCCATCCATCCATGCTCACCCAGCCATCCATCCGTGTTCACCCACCCAGCCGTGCTCACCCATCCATCCATCCATGCTCACCCACCCATCCGTGTGTACTCACCCATCCATCCATCCATGCTCACCCATCCATCCATGCTCACCCATCCATCCATACATCCATGCTCACCCACCCAACCGTGCTCACCCAGCCATCCATCGTTGCTCACCCAGCCATCCATCCGTGCTCACCCACCCAGCCGTGCTCACCCATCCATGCTCACCCATCCATCCATCCATGCTCACCCAGCCATCCATACATGCTCACCCACCCATCCGTGGCTCATCCATCCCCATCCATGGCTCATTTGTGCCTCATTCATGCTCATCCATACCACATCAGTTCTCATCCATGGCACATCCGTGCCACTACAGTGCCCATCCGTGCCACTACAGTGCCCATCCATGCCACTACAGTGCCCACCCATGCCACTACAGTGACACTCTACTGTTCATCCGTGCCACTACCCTGCCCATCTGCGCCACTACAGTGCCTATCCATGCCACCACAGTGCCTCACAATAGTGTAAAGGATGGTCAAATTAGATTCTAAATGTATGCCCCTAGAACACCTGAAGGTGCTCCCTGCATTTTGGGCCTCTGCATGTGGTCAGGCTATGTAAAAGTGTCACACATGTGGTATTGCCATACTCGGAAGGAGTAGCAGAATATATTTTGGGGTGTCATTTTTATTATGTTCATGCTGTGTGTTAGAAATATTGTATAAATGGACAACTTTGTGTAAAAAAAAAAAATGCGTTTTCATTTTCTTTCCACATTTTCCAAAAACTTGTGGAAAAAATGACACGTTCAAAAGACTCATTATGCCTCATAGAATATACGTTGGGGTGTTTGCTTTCCAAAATGGGGTCATGTTTTTGGCATTTCCATTGTCCTGGTGCTCCAGGACCTTCAAAAGTGCAAGAGGTAGTCAAGAAATTATGTGTGTAATTTATGCTCCTAGAACGCCTGATGGTGCTCCCTACATGTTGGGCCTCTGTATGTGGCCAGGCTGTGTAAAAGACTCACACATGTGGTATTGCCATACTCAGGAGGAGTAGTAGAATGTATTTTGGGGTGTAATTTGGGGTATGCATATGCTGGGTGTGACAAATAACCCATTAACATATGACAATTTTGGGGAAAAAAAATCATTTTGCAAAGAATTGTGGGAAAAAATTACAACTTCAAAAAATTCACCATAACTAGAGTTGATCGAACCCCTGGAAGTTCGGGTTCTGCAGGTTCGGGCCGAACTTCGGGACAAAGTCCGTGTTCGAGTCCGGACTTGACCTGAACTTTGACCCGGACCCTGAACCCCATTGAAATCAATGGCGACCCGAACTTTTAGGCACAAAAATTGCTGTAACAAAGTCCTGGAAAATCCTAGAGGTCTGCAAAAGGAAGGAAAAGGGGGGTAAGGGTTGGACAAGTGCCCTACAAAGAAATGGGGATAGGGAAATAACTTAAAATAATTTTTAACCTAAAATCACATAAAAAAAATCAAAAATGGAGGTGATGTGGAGTTGGAGGTTGAGGAGGCGGTGAAAGTGGTGGTGGAGGAGGAGGAGGTAGGTTGAAGGTTGAAGATGATTTTTGAACACTAATATGGCTCTATGCGTCTGAAATAGGCTTTTCCCACACACTTTGAAGATGATTTTAGAACACTAATATGGCTCTATGCGGCTGAAATAGGCTTTTCCCACACACTTTGGAGATGATTTTAGAACAGTAATCTTTCCCTTAAAGCAACAGCTGGAACCTTTCCCTGTACAACTTGATGATGATTTTAGAACAGTAATATTTCTCTTAAAGCAACAGCTGGAACCTTTCCCTTTACAACTTGATGATGATTTTAGAACACTAATCTTTCCCTTAAAGCAACAGCTGGAACCTTTCCCTGTACAACTTGATGATGATTTTAGAACACTAATCTTTCCCTTAAAGCAACAGCTGGAACCTTTCCCTGTACAACTTGAAGATGATTTTAGAACACTAATCTTTCCCTTAAAGCAACAACTGTAACCCTGTCT
>BLSH010068803.1:334321-346555 GCA_018402905.1 Glandirana rugosa
GTAAAGGAGGTTTTTGTAGGTATGTTCTTGGAGGAGTGTGTAGGGTTTATCTCAACTCGCTTGAAGACCTTCAGGCCCAAGACGACCAAGCCGGCCCAAGCCCAGGTCTGTCTTGGGCTTGAAACAGGGCCTGGGGCTTGGGGTAACTTTAGTTACCCCTGGGCCTGAAAATCCGTGTTTTTACCGACATTTTTTCAGGATCTTTCAGGATCTCCAGACGTTTTCCTTACTTTACCCCCATTCCCACCCTGTTCACGGTATGTATATGGCTTCTACCGTTAATTAATATTTTTCAGACCCAGTTTGAAGATGGTCCACATCCACCTCCATTTTTGATTTTTTTATGTTTTTATTTTTTAAAAAATGCTTTTAGTTATTTCCCTGTCCCCATTTCTTTGTATGGCACTTGTCCCACCCTTACCCCCATTTCATTCCTTTTGCAGACCTCTAGGACTTTCTAGGACTTTTTTACAGCCATTTTTGTGCCTAAAAGTCCGGGTCCCCATTGATTTCAATGGGGTTCGGGGTCCGGGACAAAGTTCGGGTTCTGTCTGGACCCGAACCCGGCCGAACCAGCAGAACCCGGACTTCCAGAAGTTCGCTCAACTCTATTTGGGATGTGTGAGGAGGTTCTTGTATGGATGTTTTTGGAGGAAATGCTGTATCTTCATAGTGGTGTAGGTTGTGTTTTGCTGAAGATTGTATTCCTTTCTAATAGAGTCTAAGTGTTTGATTCCAGTCTGGTTGTATAGATTATCGATTTCTTTTATGCCTGCTTTGCTGAGTGGGGAGGTATCTAGCATGGGGATCATATGTTCTAGTAATTGGATTGGTACTTTTGTTATTTTTGATAGGTCAAGGATTTGGTTTTTATTGGAGATGTGTCTCCAAGCTTTAATTGATGCTTGGATTGTTGAAGGGAGAGTTTTTAGGTTCCATCGTTTCCATAGATCGCTAATCAATAACCATGTGAGGTTGCCTGTTGGAGAAAGAGCTTTCTCAATTTCAACCCATAGTGGTGTCTCTCCTGTCTCGGTCCATTCCTTTATTTGGGCTAGTTGTGACGCCCAATAGTAATTTTGCAGGACCGGTAGTCCTGCTCCCCCTGCTTTTTTGTTTTTGGTGAGAGGGAGGCTTGAACATCTAGCTCTCTTTCCTGACCATATGAATTTATGGAGCAGACTCTGCAAGGGTCTGATCTGTTTACTAGGTGTGTGAATGCTTAAATTCCTGAATAAGTATAGTATTTGTGGCAGTATAGTCATTTTAAAGGCTGCAAGTTTGCCGCCCCATGATAGTTGGATGGGTGCAAGCCTGTCCAGTTCTTGGGAAATTTTGTTGGTTAGAGGAGTTATGTTGAGATGAATCATTTTAGAAATTGAGGGTGCTAAGTTGATTACACCGCATTTATTACGGATCAGCAAAGGCAATTACCCAGATTCTGGAAACAACCCGATTGTCCTATGGTGATGGACTGGAAAAGGGAGGTAGATAGAATTATGGAGGCTGAAAGGTGGTCAAATGTGATTAGAGATCAGTATGAGAAGATTAAAAATATATAGGCAGGTTGGATGTATTACTCCTCGGAAATATCGGAGGAGTAGGCAAAGCCATGAGGTGGAAATGGCCTGGGTGAGGACCCTGGGTACGGTCTCCCGTCTGGATGTGGGATGGAGAGAGACAGAGAATTTTTTTTTTTTGGGGGGGAGGGAGTGGGAGGTTTGCTGGAGGGATATAGAGATACTAAGTTACTATTATGGAAATTGGGAGAGGGGGAGGGGGAATGGAAGGGAATACATTGTAAAGGTAATGGTGAAGACAAGGCATTATTTGACATGATATGGAAACTCATGCACTAGAAATTGAACAGAAGGGGTGGTAGCACTTAGCAGGATGAAGAGCGCATTATAATATAGAAGATGGAGGTAATCTCCTCATAAAACACAAGGGTCTTTCTCTTTTTTTTTTTTTTTCTTTCACTATATGGATATGCACGAGTAGTTTTGGACCCAAATGCTGTGGGAGTTTATGGTTTTGAAGTGAAGTGAATTATGAATTTATGAACTGAGCACAAAAGTTGTGAGGGAGAGGTAAGTTTTTTTTTTGTTCCCCTTTCCTATTGGTGTTAACCACTTGCCTCTTTGTGGATGAAGGGGCTTTCCTTCCGGCCTCTCTCCCCCCTTTCCCCTTCCTTTTTGTTTTTACCCCCTATTCCCCCCATGCTTCTCCCCCCTCCCTTGTTGGGGGCTTAGAATGATATAAATTCAGTAACAGAAGGGAAGGATGGAAACATGGACATTTTTTGTAAAATGTAATGTGAAATAGTGTTGATGTTGTGTCTATCTTTTGACTTTTCTTATAATTGTTTAAATGGAAAATTTAATAAAGATATTTAAATTTAAAACCTCTTTTAGTTTCCTGTTCCATCAGATCGTTTAAAGCCTCCCGTTTCTCTATCAATTTACTCAGCACCTGATCTGCACTACCAGCACTACAACCATTATTTATAATTGTCATGTGATCTGCTGTGATTGATCACAGTGATCACATGGTACGAGCAGCAGCCCAGTACACTGATCAATCATCAGCTGTGTCTGGTGGACACAGCCGGTGACAGATGGCGCCGCGGCCACACAAGTTGCATTCTGGGAGGAAGCCTATAGTCACATGAAACTGGTCAAAACTGTTGCAAAAAATAACATCACCTTGGGGGGCACCCTTTCCAAAAAGGGGTAATTTTGGGATGGTTGTAATGTTCTGGCATTTTTATTTTAACATGGGTTATTTTTTAAGATTTGTAGTTATTTTTGCTTTCTATATTTAAAAAGTTCCAGTGGTTATTTAATACCACTAAAAGAAAGCTATCACAGCATTGAAAGCTGAAAAATGGCCTCGAAAGGAAGAGGATGTAATGTGCAGTATTGCAGAGTCTGTGGGCAGTTTAACAGTCGCACACCAGTGCCAGCTTTATTCTAACCCACTTCAGATAATTGCCAGCTTATATGCAGACGGTCAGAACTCAGGAAGTGAAACCTGTTTAACAAAAAAGACCACCATAGGTTTGCCTGTACTGCTGGAAGTCTACTGTATATTAACACATACAAAGACAGCAACACCTACAAATTTATATAATTGGCCTTGATGGTTAATTTGCTCCTATGGGTGAGTGGTAAGATTTCAGCTAATAAACCCCAGTTCAAATAGGACAAGCAATTCTATATAATACAATTATTGTTAAATCTTGTCTGTCCCACAATGAGATTAAAATTTAATTTACAATGAAATTAGACAAATTTGACATCTGCAAAAAAATAAATTAAGTATGCCTTTTTTTCAACAATGGAGACAGGTCGGCGGGAATTCCAATCCATTCTGGAAGGAATGCGGCTTCATATTTGAAAAGTTTAAGGAAACGAGAGTTTGGCAAAGTATAGTTTGTAAGATAGATGGTTTCACCACCAACCAAGTATGCAGCCCAATAACCAAATGTCCCTATGGTCATAATGGTGTGGTTACAATGGGCCAGGAGGGCAAAATCACGGGCAGGAGAACCTTCCTTACCATCTCCAGCAAAATGTACATCTCCTAGAGAGGTATTAATGTTCTGTTTACACCAATCCATCCCATTACTTGTCACCACAAAGAGGGGGTTATCATACTTCTTTCTGAAATAGTCCATAGCTTTTTGCATATAGTTTTTATCAGCTATCACACCTTTCCATTTGTGAGCCATGGTCCCTACATAGTCCCCCCTGCGAACATGAACTCCAATATAGGTCACACTTGTTCTATTCCCTTTCAGGTTTGCAAGGTATGAATTTGCTTCTTCCTTAATATGGTCTTGAAAAGTGAATTCTTGTAGAATCTCCTCCCTTATGTGATGATAGAAGGTCCATGAACATGGAGTACCATCCAATTTAATATATTGTCCAGATATGTTGGAATATTCTGGTGACATCCAATCATGCAGCCAATATTTCCTCCATTTAATCCGGTTAGCAAACTCCTGAGGAAGAAGAGGCAAATTTATCTTAAATATCCTTACTAACTCACTATGCATCTCTGGTAAAATGTACCCTTTGTGTCCATTAAGCTTTGCCAGAGCATAAAGAGCTGCATACTCCCCCATTTTGTTTCCAAGGCGTCCTAAAGGATTTGTAGTCCATATGACATCATCTGGTTGCACATTGATGGGCATTGATGAGCTACTCCCATGGTTTGTATAATGGAATGTTGTTGCAAGACTTGATTTCCAGGTGAAATAATACCAGGAAATTAATACATTAACAGCAAATACCATTAAAAGTACATCCATCGTCTTCAAATTGAGGTCCATTCCTAAACCGATTTTTTAAAAGTCCTAGATATAAATAAGAAGATAAGCAAATCACAAAAGGTGTTTATATGTGACATTGTTAAGTTACAGGATATACATTAATAATTTTAAAAGCTTACTAAAGCAGAATTAGTTCAGAAATGCCACAATAATATCTGCAATGTAGTGACATACAGTATGGTGAAGTTAGTAATGTTGCTATAGGTGGTTGTCATAGGGGAAAAGTAAAGGAGAGTATCTAATACATGAGTGATAAAAATAGATGCTAGTCTTTAAATGTTTATTAAGCCTGTAAACCTGAATTGAACGTTTTGGATTGCCGCTCTGGTCTATGTGGCTTGAGGGAAGGAGCTTGTCACTGCCGTACATAAACTGGAAGAAGGAAGTCCCGATTGCCACAGGGACCTCCTTTTTTTTTGGAGTGCAGTGATTGGTACTTCCTTTTTCCAGTATTTAAAGTAGAAAGGAAATTCCTGCAAATTAAGGGTATCTCTTTGGGACCCCACTGGTCATCAGAATTAATGTCCCCATTGGAAGACTTCCCCTTTCTTACTTTTCTGGGGACAGGCCAAAATGTGGGGTTTTATAGAGAGGGTGAATCTCCTTAATAGGGATACAGACAGCAATAAAAACTGACAGATGTTCTAATACTTCTCCACTCTATCCAAAGTTTTGCCGTAGTTATACTTTAATAAGCTTGTTTAAGAAGTCATCCCAAATGTTTTTTTCTTTTATGTGAACAGTGTGTAAATCAGATGTGTTCAAGTCCCTCGCTGCTCATAATTTTTCCTATGTTTCTCCTAGGCAACTTACACTTTCCTATATTTTATAACTATTTGACTTTAAAATGTAACTTCCCATAGAAATCTTTTCCAGTGTGTTGGAGTGGAGATAGATAGAGCAGGGCTCAGTTTGCTACTAGTGAGCTAGTGTGTTCACTTATTGTGACTCTGAGTGTAGTGTTAGTATAGTGTATGAGTATAGTGTGTCAGAGTAGTGTGTTAATGTAGGGCAGTGTTTAACACAGCTTTACATAGCATTGACCGCTGAGTGTAGAATGTTAGTATATTATTAGTATTGTGTGTGAGTATAGTGTAGTGTCAGAGTAGTGTGTTAATGTAGTGTGTTAGTGTAGTGCGGTGTTTAACACAGCATTACATAGCATTTAGTGCTATATACAGTGCTGTATCCCTTTTTTTTTGGTTCCTGTGTGTTTTTTTTTGTCTTTCTTTTTTTGTTGTTTTTTTTTTTGTTTGTCATTTTTTGTTCCCTGCCTGGCCCCTTTTTTTTATTGCCAGATGCAGTTTTTCTGACTGCGATGCTGGTGTTCCCCCTTTTTTATTCTTTTATTTTTTTTATAGTTTTTACATTTCTGTCAACATCAGTCCTCAATAATTTAAACTGCACTAAACAAGGTTTCAGTCAAAAAATGCATCCAATCACACATTTCCCAGTTTCTATTAAATTTGGATAATAAGCCCAACTCAATATTGAATCCTACGGACTAAGACTGGGATGCCATTAAAATTCATGTGCGCGCTAGCAACACAATTGTACAAAATGAATGGCATGAATGGAACCCAATCATTGACTACAATTGTTTTGTGATCTGCTGTGATTGGTCACAGTGATCACATGGTACCGGCAGCAACCTGGTACACTAATTAGTCATTGACTGTGTCTGGTGACCAATCCCAGCTAGCAACACAATTATATATGTATGACATGAAAAAAGCCAACCAGCCCGCAAGGCGTGGTTGCTCCTGTCTCCCTCTTCTCCAAACGTAAAAGGAATATCTCAATTTTTCGGACTTCTTCAGAAAAAAACAAGTTTCACAAAAAACGATGTCATACTTAGTTGGGAGTCAGACTTCGGAAAGACTTACTCCGTAGAACAATGGACTCAAGCATGCAAAACTACGTACAAAACATCAAGAAGCACTAAACTTTGGGAACTATTACAAAAACTTCTTCTGAAATGGTACATGACACCGGACAAAATCTCACGCTTCAAAGGTAAACCATCTGAGCTTTGTTGGCGCAACTGCGGCCAAAGAGGAGATATCCTCCACATATTCTGGAACTGCTCCAAATTAACCCAGTACTGGCATGAGATAGCATCTATGATCACCACAATCTCTAGAACTCCCATCTCTTTCTCCCCTAGCCTAGCACTTCTAAACCTCGATGCAGACACATTACCCCAAAGCTCCAGATACTCCACACTACAACTCTTGCTAGCAGCCAGACTCACCATTGCCAGGCACTGGAAAGACCCTTGCCCTGCGAAAATATTAGAGACTGTAGAACTGACAAACACCCATCACACTTACAAACTCCTACTGGCAGCAGCAAATGGGAAATATCAACAAATTTCGAACAAATGGGGTCCATGGATTTCTACGAAATACATGAATTAACAAACAATCCTGATAGCTAGTTCATAACCATTCTCACTTCTTAGTTGGACTAGGTAGAGCCTCCTCCAGGAGACACAGCAAGCTCCAATTAGGGGAGACTGGGAGAGGGGGTCTAAACAACCGAAACTTACTCCCAAGGTATGCTTTATGTCATATACCATTACCTCTGAATCTCACAAATCAGAGCTTTGGGCCCTGCTGTGGGTAGGGTATCCATTCTATAGGTCAAGGGGGTTACTCTCCCCTTCTTTCTAAGATATATCTTAAGATCTCATTCGAACGGTTAACATGGAACCAATATCTGTTATACCATGACTTCCACTGCATAGCTACCAGAACTGATAAAGCTACTACCCCCATCAGTTTTTACTCCACAACTCTGCAAAGATTTTGGAGTGACGCTTTTCCCCCACCACAGTTAGTTCCCGTGTGGGGTGGTTGGGAGGACTGAGCGTCACCACGATCCATACGCCCTGCTAATTTACCAAATGACCAAGATCGTTGTTTTGTATATATAGACCCTTTGTATTAACCTTGTACTATCGTTGCTTTATTTTTTGTATGACGAATACTACCATATAAGACAATGTACTCCAACGGTGTTTTCTCTTTTGTATTTGTGTAAATCTCAATAAAAATATTGAAATAAAAAAAAGCCAACCAGGAGGCCCATGCGTCAAGTCTGACCGAGTGATAATTCTTGCTTAGAGCTCTGCTCCAGGGGAACATCCCCGAAGACTACAGACGCCCTTTGGCTCACTAAACAGCAAATGCTGCTGACTATCGATACAAAGTGATTGCTGCTCTTGCGGTCATGGTCCTCTGAGGCTCTAAATCTAAGATCAGATCAAGGACGCCCTGTTCCGGCCCTGTGCCAAGATGGCGCCGTCTATATCTTCTCAGCCCAGCACATCGCGCTCTGCTAAGTCATCGCAGCATGCCCAGCCATCCCTGCACACAAACAGTGAGTCTGATTCAGACACGGGCAGCACACAAACTGGTAGTTCACTCAGGCTTGTTCAAGCAGTTTGAACGAATGCTTCAGAAAGATCTTAAAAAGCATCTGGGGGGGCGTGACCTGACGGGAACCACGAACGGACGTGCTTCCTGAGAGCTCCGTGGACATCCACTGAAATCTCCCTCAATCCGAGCTCCAGAGACCTTGGGGAGAAGCATCCACCACTTGACACCCCTCCCCACACTCCCTCCTACAGCCCAGACCAAAAATCGAGTGGCGGAGAGGCCTGCTCCCGCAGCAGCGCTAGGCCTCAAAGCCATCCAGGCCTCCCGGCTCTCAGCCGTCCACCCAACAGGCCATCCACTCCAGCCACAGACTACTTACTCTGCCAAGCACCCAGGGGACGCACCTCAAATCTCTCCCCAGCGCGTGGATCTCCTAGGAGTTCCCGCCGGACCGGAGGAAAAATTTAATCCGCGGCTTCAGTTGCGGCCTAGCGCGGCCGCCATCTTGGGACTCCCAGCTCCTTCACAGCAGAAGTTGTCCTGAGGGGGATTTTGACTGCAGTCCACCACAGCCCCTGGCACATTGAATCCCCCCCACAGTGACTGCTATACTCCTTCCGAGCCGGAGCTCTGAGGCCTACCAATGACGGCCATATTGGCTCACCCAATACAACGGCCATCTTGCTACTCCTAACTACAAGGCCTGCACTAACAGCAGCTACCTTGATACACCTCTTTGCTTTCAGACTCTTATAAAAGAACACTGTGGAAGGAAACGTGGCCTGATCCATATACAAATCAATAACCTGAAAAATATCTTTTTTTTTTTTTCCTGACAATATTCACTGCGATAATTTGTTGCAATTTTACTGAACACCTTTACTTTCATGAGCCCTTACTAAGGAGCTGCAATTTTACTACCTTTGAGACGCCACCATATTTTCTCCCCCCTTCTCTGAGTATTGAGATGGCTGCCTAAAATATGGGCCTATACAGAGGGGTCTTCTATTGTGTTTTAAAGAGACACCACAAAACATAACTATAACTACCATACAAGATGGGTACGGCCTCACGCCCTTCCTCAACCTCCAGAATTTTCTCCCCCCGCGAGCCCAATGGAGGTCTGAGCCAAAGCATCCCGGCTATGTTTCAGACACAGAGGAACAACGTGATATCAAGCCAGAACCCTCCGCCATCATCACAATTGGCAACAACACAGGGGTCCCGTCCTCAACCACCACCCAGTAACAGTGACATTGTTCTGTCATCCCAGCAACAACCAAGCCTAAACGACCTAAGATTAGTAGCTGCAGATATTAAGGAGACACTGACAGCTGCAATATCAGAAGGAAGATATCTTGCATAAAGCCCGAAACAGAACACGTCTTCATTTCCAGGAAACTGAAATTCACCTATATCAAGATCTCTCCAATATAACACTTCAACATCGCAGAGCACTATGTCCATTGCTTTCAACCCTTCAGGAGAGACAAATACAATATTGCTGGAAATTCCCATTTGCTTTATCAGCCTCCAATCAAGGCAGACATGCTCTCCTTAGAGTACCATAAGACCTGCCGTCCTTCTTTGAAATCTTGAACACCCCACCAGTCGAGGTACCAGAATGGTACGCAGACTTCCACATGAATAATAGCCACAGCAAGCATATCCCCATGGATGCACAAGAGCAGGGGAACCACAGACGACGTTCACTTTCAGATCAACGCACTCACCCCCCTGGTACTGGTCGACACAACCCTATCAGCCCCACCAAAGCCCTCGCACCAGGAGGGCTAGAAGGGATTATTAACACTTCTGGATATTGCCTGGTGTTGGTTAAGTATTTCCTACATAGTTTTTCTTCTTGATCTTTATCCCCTCCTTTCTATGGACGAAATCTAATCCGGCCCATGGACTAAGATCCGTCTCCCTTCGTCCTTAAGCCATCATAATGCATTAATTGGGAACTAACCTTGCAAGACTGCAAGCCTGTGGCCAATATAGCTATTTCCTTTTTTTTTTTTTCCCAGGTGAAATGTGTTACTTCTCAAATCTAATGTTATTGCACTATTGTTGTTGTGTACTGGTTTTATAGGAAATACGGGCATAGGAGCTTGGAAACCCCCTAAGATTCTAATCAGATTACAATAAGGAAATGCTCTACGCATACCACGCATTTCTCTTACACTGTCCATCCTAACAGATATTGCAGTTAACCCCGCTATGCTATACTAGCATTCTATGGTCTCTACAAGTACCAGTTCTATTTATCCCAAGACCCCCTCTGGTAACCACGCTCCATACGGTATTACAAAAAAGTTTCTTCCTAGTGTTTATTACTTTTCAGTAACTTGTGTTTCTCATTTTAGTGTACGATGTTCTAATTTCCTGTTCTACATAGTTCCTCTTTGTCGTTGGATCCACCCCCCAACAGTGAGTACTTTTTGCATACACAATTTGACTCCAAAACAACCTATTCCATTGTTTCAACCACTGACCCTTGTCGGACTCCCCCCTAGAGTAGGGGAAGAATTTACCACCAGGATTAAATTGTTACACGATTTAATCTCCGACACTTTCACTATGCTCGTATATACTTATCCTGGGTACTACAAATACCCAACCTATCTAACATAGACCCTCCCCACTGCGACATACGCCTATTACGATAACCCACAAATCCTCATACTCCTTACCTACTAACATCATCAACATGACCACACTAAAAATGACCTCTTTAAACACGAAAGGCCTGAATCTACCAGAGAAAAGAACTCAAACGCTAACTTATATGCATAAAAACAGTCCTGACATAGTCTTTCTACAGGAGACACATTTTAAAGAGGGTGCGATCCCGAAAATGCACAACTATAGATATCCCAAGGCCTTTCACGCACCTAACCCAGCCACTAAATCTAAAGGGGTATCGATCCTTCTGGCAAAAAACTGCCCCTTCCAAGTAGACCAAACTAAAGCAGACCCAGGAGGTCGTTTTCTTCTCATTAAAGGGACACTCGCAGGGAAAGCCCTGACATTAGCAAATATCTATGCGCCAAATACAACGCAAGTGCCATTCTTTCGATCCTTAATGAATAGTGTTGAGCGAAACCGGACTGTAACGTTCGGGTCCGTACCGAACTTTCGGGTGTCCGGGACCCGGACCCGAATACGGACATTTCAAAAAACGTTCGGGTTCGGGTTCTGGGTTCTGGTAGTTGATCACGCATGTTGAATAGCTGCAGGGCAGCCAATCAACAAACGTTTTACTGGTTTG
Source organism: Glandirana rugosa (assembly GCA_018402905.1). Lineage (NCBI taxonomy): Eukaryota > Metazoa > Chordata > Amphibia > Anura > Ranidae > Glandirana > Glandirana rugosa. The sequence goes on from BLSH010068803.1 coordinate 345,315, forward strand.
CCCTTAGAAGCCATCACAGCCATGCCTACTAATGGCATGGCTGTGATTGGCCAGTGCATCATGTGACCCAGCCGCTGGAGTCACAGGGCTGCATGTCACATGCTCTTGGGTTAGTGTAGGGAGAGGAAGCTGCGGGCGTGAGGGAGAGATTACAGACATTTTAACATCTGATCCTGCATCCTGAGATTACTACTGCTGTTGCTCTGAGGGACAGATAGCAGAAATTTGAGATTTCACATACTGCTGCTTTGAGTTGCAGATTGCAGATCAAACTCTGCCTAACACAACAATCGTTACGATTGTACACAACGATCAGATTGTTGGAGTAGTTTGAGATTTCACATACTGCTGCTTTGAGTGACACATTGCAGATCAAATCCTGCCTAACACAACGATCGTTACGATCGTACACAACGATCAGATTGTGGGATCGTACTCAACGATCAGATTGTGGGAGTAATTTGAGATTTCACATACTGCTGCTTTGAGCGATCTGACTGCACTAGGCAGATGCTTCTGCTTAGAGGGACAGATTATTGTTCAAATATCATTGCCTACTCCTATAGGGCCAGCTGTTGCTGTAAGTGACTCATTATTTTTCAAAAATCATCTCCTAGTTCTAAAGGGAGAGTTTCCAGCTGTTGCTTAGAGGGACAGATTCTTGTTCAAAAACCATTGCCTACCCCTATAGGGCCAGCTGTTGCTGTAAGTGACACATTATTGTTCAAAAATCATCTCCTAGTTCTAAAGGGAGAGTTTCCAGCTGTTGCTTAGAGGGACAGATTATTGTTCAAAAACCATTGCCTACTCCTATAGGGCCAGGTTCCAGCTGTTGTTGTAAGTGACACATTATTGCTCAAAAATCATCTCCTAGTTCTAAAGGGAGAGTTTCCAGCTGTTGCTTAGAGGGACAGATTCTTGTTCAAAAACCATTGCCTACTCCTATAGGGCCGGCTGTTGCTGTAAGTGACACATTATTGTTCAAAAATCATCTCCTAGTTCTAAAGGGAGAGTTTCCATCTGTTGCTTAGAGGGACAGATTATTGTTCAAAAACCATTGCCTACTCCTATAGGGCCAGCTGTTGCTGTAAGTGACACATTATTGTTCAAAAATCATCTCCTAGTTCTAAAGGGAGAGTTTCCATCTGTTGCTTAGAGGGACAGATTATTGTTCAAAAACCATTGCCTACTCCTATAGGGCCAGCTGTTGCTGTAAGTGACACATTATTGTTCAAAAATCA
>BLSH010068803.1:363249-409453 GCA_018402905.1 Glandirana rugosa
GGCGCGAATCCTAAAAAACTAAAAAACTCCGATCTTTCAACACCCATACGACGGAGGTCACATATGAGGGATATATCCCTCACTCCCATAAACTAACGAACTCAGACCCAACCGCGAGGGGACTATATTACCACACGGTTTAAGAATATATAGATATCATCCATAGAGAAAGTATATACCAAGATTAACACCCATATCTTTTTTTATGCAATATTCATTACCATTGGTTTTACATATTACGATCACACGGTTATAGCGATACATCACTACCCCACTCATAAAAACCTTACATTATGACCTTTGTCTACACGGAACAGCCTACGATTTATTAGACAGGGGGATTGAAAGTCATTTAATTACTAGCACATTATCATTTTTAGGAAAGTGATATAGTTGCTATAGTCTGTATCTGCAAAACGATAAGCACTGTCAGCAGCATTCTTTGTATTCTTTTTACTTGGACTGTGTTTAACTGGGGTTGTCACATGACAACACGATACTAGCACATTAATACGTTAATTTACTGAAAGTTAGGGGGACAGATTATTTAGCATCCGACAAGGCACATCTGTTTCCAGTATTACATTCCAAAAATACTCACCCCATCACTACATAGCGATATTGGCACACTAGCATTATACATTTTGGTTACCATTACTTATAACGTATTTTTTTCTATACCCACAATTAGAACCATATATGAAAGAGATACCTACTATAGATATATAAGAATTTGGCACACCATTATATCAGGGGAGCGCCAACCCAGACTCAAGCAATCAAATACCCTCACTCCCTATATAGGGAGTATACACTGGAGGCAGCATACCCACAACTTTCTAGCCTCAAAAAATCAAAAAATCCTAAGCGCGGTTTTTGCAATCATCAGCCATGATGCACAGTCCTGCTTATCTTTTTCAGGTTTCAATATTAGTGTCACTGTTGCTTCATACATCGAAGGGGACATTTCTTCAGTCAGAAATACCTCATTATACACTTTAACCAATACTGGAGCCAGAATCTCTATGTACCGTAGGTAAACCTCCAGTGGGATACCATCCGGTCCTGGGGATTTACCTTTCCCCAACGAGGCTATGGCTCTTCGTATTTCTTGTTCATCTACTTCTTTCTCCATCATCTTTGTCTGTTCTTCTGTTAATTTAAGAAATTCTATATCCTCCAGATGTTCCTCAATCTCTCTTACTGTATAATCAACAGTTGATGTATACATTTCAACTTAGTACTTATAGAAGCATTCCATTATCTCATCTAATGTACCCACTATTTTCCCTTGCTCATTCCTCACTTTAAGTATAGTTGTTAGGGGTGTTTCTTGCTTCACTAGAAAATTTTACATCTTCATAGCCTTCCCTCCCTGCTCAAATTTTTGCTGTTTTAAGGAGAATTTTTTCCTCTTTGCATTAGCTGATAATAATTTTTTATATTGCCTTATTAGATCCTTCCATTTAATCCGTTTTTCATCTGAGGGGTCACTTATATATTCTGTTTCTGCTTTGGCACATATTTTTTCTAACTCCTCTTCCTCCTGTCTATTGGTACGTTTTATATATGAGGTTGCTGACTTTAGTATCCCTCTTAAGTATGCTTTAAAAGTATGCCATATACTCCCATCCAACCTCATATTTTCATGTGCTTCCCAAAATATCTGTATCTGATCCGGGATTCTGTCATTCCTACCTATCTGGTTCAACCAATAAGGCTGAATCCTATTTCTGGGCCGATTTCCCCTAGGGCACAATATTAATTCGATCCTCAGCGGGGAGTGATCAGACACCCCCCTAGCCATATATTCTGCCGAATGGACTAGTGTAAGTGTCTTCTCACTCCCCATTGCCAAATCTATTCTGGACATACTTCCCCCTCCCATAGCTGACCAAGAATATACTCTTTTATTCGGGTTTCTAATTCTCCATATATCGCTCCATCCCACTTCCTTTATGAATTTTTCTAGGGTGTTAGGTCCTACTGTACTCCTTTGTAGGGTCTTCCCTTGTCTGTCCAGTCTTGGATTTAACCACATATTAAAGTCTCCCATACATATAACGTAGGCTTCTGGATATTTGGCCATGAACAGCGTTGCTTCTTTTAATACTCCTAATGTGGCAGGGGGTGGATTATATATCCCGAGTATGACAAACGGAAGGGAGTAAACCCAGGCATAAACAAAGACGTATCTCCCTTCTGTGTCTCGTTTGACTTTAATGCATTCCCACATCACGCTTTTATGTACCATTAAAGATACTGCCCTTGAGTATGTTGTATAATATGTATGGGAGGACCACTAAATCCAAGGTCTTCTCAAGTGTTTACTTTTTTCCTCATTCATATGTGTTTCTTGGATACATATTATTTTAGCTTGTAATTACTGAATCACTGAGAAGACCTGCGTGTGTTTCAGTGGTGTTCCCATACCTCTAACATTCCTTGTTAGAAATGTACATTGGTTATACCGTTTTTCCATCATTTCACATCCCCCGTCCTATTTTTATCCTTCCCACATAATCTACTTTCTTTATCTTTAGTGACCACTCTTCCCATTCTTCCCATTCATACATCATCCATCCCTTAAAAGTTTCTAGGGCATTACCAGCATACTGCATTTGCACCTATGTTAGTAATACTAGTTGTTGCCAGTCTCAGCTTTCCTTTTACAGTTTTATTTTCATTTGATCCTTGACCCTATTTGTCGTTCTCTTGGGGGGTATAATAGTAATCCTTCCCCCAAAAAAAAAAAAAAAGTGTTTCCTTCTCCTTTTCTTCTTCCCCTTACTCCTCCCTATAAAGAGAAACCGTATGGTTTCATTATGTGCCCCTTGTGTTTACTCTTCTTCCCCTTCGTGCAAAAAAAAACAAAAAAAACCCACCTGTGTAAAACTTTATCGTAGTTCCACTCCACCGCATACACATGCATCCTTTACATTATACATCTTCCTTGGTGCTCCCCCTCATTATAGTGTGTTGTGTTCTTCCAAAGCCATACCTTTCTGTTATTACCTTTGTGTCAACCTTCATATTTACCTTCCCCTTCCATCCTTTATTCCCTTGTAAAAAAGAGGGAGGAGGGGATGAGGAAGGAAAAAAAAAAAATATATATATATATATTTATGCATTTATATTAACCCCCTTTCATTTAACCCTGTTAACATTTTCTTCTACAATGCACATTAGTCTACAGTTGGATATGTTTTCTGAATCCATTTCTGGGCCTGATCCGGGGTATTAAAATGTATAATCTTTCCGTCTTTCTCTATTCTCAGCCTTGCTGGATAGGCCATTGAATATTCTACCTGCCTCTCTCTCATTTTCCGCTTAACATCATTAAATGAGGCCCTTTGCTTTTGCAGTTCAAATGAGAAGTCCGGAAAAATCGACACTCTATTGTTCTCAAATTTTATGTCCCCTTTATTTCTCGCCTTCCGTAAGATTAAATCTCTATCTTTGCAATTCAATATCCGGGCTAGTGACGGTCTGGGGGGTGCTCCAGGTCTTGGTGATAATGCAGGTACTCTATGTGCTCTTTCCACCCCAAATGCCACCGACAGTTTTGCATCTGGAAAAGTATCTTTTAACCATTTTTCAACAAAACCTACTGGGTTAAATCCCTCTGCTTTTTTTGGTAGACCTACGATCCTCAAATTGTTACGTTGCATATGATTTTCCAAATCGTCTGTCTTTTGCTGCCACATATTAATCTGCTTTTCAAGTTCTAATACTTTATTATCTATAGGGGACACCAGATCTTCTATCGCTGATATTCTGTTCTCAGTTTCTGTTACTCTGTCCCCAATTGTTTTCATATCCTGTCTGATCAGTCCAATGTCCACTCTTATCTCTTCCATTTTGTCTGTTAATGTCGTATTGCTTGCCTGTATCGCTGTCATTAGTTGAGAGCTTGCTTGTTCTAATGTCAGTTTGGACTGTTTGTCTTGTTTCCCCGTCTGGGACATATTTAACTTCTGTGTTTCTGTCTGTGTTGTTCCACTGCTCCGTGTATGGGGCGGGCTAGGGGCGCTCTCCTGTTTGTCTGATCTTGCAAATTCTTTAAGGCGATCTGCTGCTGTCTGTTGTTATTTATTGCACATCTTAGTACACTCTGCTGCCCCGTCTCTCACACTGGCCAACAGGTGTATTGAGATCACTCAAATTGTCCGCTTTGTAAATAATACAGGAGGGCTTTCCAATACTCTCCACTGTATTTTGTTCTGCTAGGCAGGGGGAGGTTTGGTTGTTGCCTCGGCAAACAATTCACTCCTCAATGTCTGCGTGAGTCCCCGGCTCGGCGGCGGCGGATCTCTGGCGTTCTGGGGCTCCCCCCAGTGCCCGTGTCTCCGCTCCCCACCCTGGTCCCGTGCAGTCCCAGGTTTATCCAGTCCTCCACAAACCTCCCCTCGGCCTTTACCTTACTGGGTTCAGCTGGTTATCGGCGGCCTGTTGCGCTGGCTCCCCGCCGCTCGGTTGCCTCTCTCACCGGCACCAATCCCGTTCAGGTATGCTCCAACGGTAATCTCGGGTTACCGCTCCAAGTTCTCAGGGTACTCAGGATACGTCCAGGCTGCAGACTGGTCTTGGCGTTCATGCTCTCACACCATCCCTTCCGGCACTTCCGGCTATGACGGTGCGGCTATGCCCATGCCCCTTATGAGCTGATTTTAGAACGATAATCTGTCCCTCACAGCACCGACAGGAACCTCTCCCTACTCCAGTATGAGATGATTTTAGAACGTTAATCTGCCTCTCACAGCACCCCCAGGAACCTGTCCCTACTGCAATATGAGATGATTTTAAAACGATAATCTGTCCCTCACAGTACCGCCAGGAAGCTCTCCCTAAACCAGTATGAGATGATTTAAGAATGCTAATCTGTCCCTCACAGCACCGACAGGAACCTTTCCCTACTGCAGTGTGAGATGATTTTAGAACGATAATCCGTCCCTCAAAGCACCTACACGAACCTCTCCCTACTCCAGTATGAGATGATTTTAGAATGATAATCTGTCCCTCACAGCACTGACAGGAACCTGTCCCTACTGCAGTATGAGATGATTTTAGAACCATAATCTGTCCCTCACAGCACCGACAGGAACCTCTCCCTACTCCAGTACGAGATGATTTTAGAACTCTAATCTGTCCCTCACAGCACTGACAGGAACCTGTCCCTACTGCAGTATGAGATGATTTTAGAACTCTAATCTATCCCTCACAGCACCGACAGGAACCTTTCCCTACTGCAGTATGAGATGATTTTAGAACGATAATCCGTCCCTCACAGCACCGACACGAACCTCTCCCTACTCCAGTATGAGATGATTTTAGAATGATAATCTGTCCCTCACAGCACTGAAAGGAACCTGTCCCTACTGCAGTATGAGATGATTTTAGAACGATAATCTGTCCCTCACAGCACCGCCAAAAACCTGTCCCTTGTGCAGTATGAGATGATTTTAGAATGATAATCTGTCCCTCACTGCACCGACAGGAACCTCTCCCTACTCCAGTACGAGATGATTTTAGAACGCTAATCTGTCCCTCACAGCACTGACAGGAACCTGTCCCTACTGCAGTATGAGATGATTTTAGAACTCTAATCTGTCCCTCACAGCACCGACAGGAACCTTTCCGTACTGCAGTATGAGATGATTTTAGAACGATAATCCGTCCCTCACTGCACCGACAGGAACCTCTCCCTACTCCAGTACGAGATGATTTTAGAACGCTAATCTGTCCCTCACAGCACTGACAGGAACCTGTCCCTACTGCAGTATGAGATGATTTTAGAACTCTAATCCGTCCCTCACAGCACCGACACGAACCTCTCCCTACTCCAGTATGAGATGATTTTAGAATGATAATCTGTCCCTCACAGCACTGACAGGAACCTGTCTCTACTGCAGTATGAGATGATTTTAGAACTCTAATCTGTCCCTCACAGCACTCACAGGAACCTGTCCCTACTGCAGTATGAGATGATTTTAGAATGATAATCTGTCCCTCACAGCACCGACAGGAACCTCTCCCTACTCCAGTATGAGATGATTTTAGAACATTAATCTGCCTCTCACAACACTGCCAGGAACCTGTCCCTACTGCAATATGAGATGATTTTAGAATGATAATCTGCCCCTCACAACATCGACAGGAGCCTGTCCCTACTCCAATATGAGATGATTTTAGAATGACAATCTGTCCCTCAAAGCACTGCCAGGAACCTGTCCCTACTGCAGTACGAGATGATTTTAGAACGATAATTTGTCCCTCACAGTACCGACAGGAACCTCTCCCTACTCCAGTATGAGATGATTTTAGAACGCTAATCTGTCCCTCACAGCACCGACAGGAACCTGTCCCTACTGCAGTATGAGATGATTTTAGAACTCTAATCTGTCCCTCACAGCACCAACAGAAACCTATCCCTACTGCAGTATGAGATGATTTTAGAACAATAATCTGTCCCTCACAGCACTGACAGGAACCTGTCCTTACTGCAATATGAGATGATTTTAGAATGATAATCTGCCCCTCACAACATCGACAGGAGCCTGTTCCTACTCCAATATGAGATGATTTTAGAATGACAATCTGTCCCTCAAAGCACTGCCAGGAACCTGTCCCTACTGCAGTACGAGATGATTTTAGAACGATAATCTGTCCCTCACAGTACCGACAGGAACCTCTCCCTACTCCAGTATGAGATGATTTAAGAACGCTAATCTGTCCCTCACAGCACCGACAGGAACCTGTCCCTACTGCAGTATGAGATGATTTTAGAACTCTAATCTGTCCCTCACAGCACCAACAGAAACCTGTCCCTACTGCAGTATGAGATGATTTTAGAACAATAATCTGTCCCTCACAGCACTGACAGGAACCTGTCCTTACTCCGGTATGAGATGATTTTAGAATGCTAATCTGTCCCTCACAGCACCGACGAGAACCTGTCCCTACTGCAGTATGAGATGATTTTAGAACTCTAATCTGTCCCTCACAGCACCAACAGAAACCTGTCCCTACTGCAGTATGTGATGATTTTAGGACGATAATCTTCCCCTCACAGCACTGCCAGGAACCTGTCCCTACTGCAGTATGAGATGATTTTAGAACTCTAATCTGTCCCTCACAGCACCAACAGGAACCTGTCCATTCTGCAGTATGAGATGATTTTAGAACGATAATCTGTCCCTCACAGCACCGACAGGAACCTCTCCCTACTCCAGTATGAGATGATTTTAGAATGATAATCTGCCTCTCACTGCACCGACAGGAACCTGTCCCTACTGCAATATGAGATGATTTTAGAATGATAATCTGTCCCTCACAGCACCGATAGGAATCTCTCCCTAAACCAGTATGAGATGATTTTAGAACGCTAATATGTCCCTCACAGCACCGACAGGAACCTCTCCCTACTGCAGTATGAGATGATTTTAGAATGATAATCTGTCCCTCACAGCACTGGCAGGAACCTCTCCCTACTGCAGTATGAGATGATTTTAGAATGATAATCTGTCCCTCACAGCACTGGCAGGAACCTGTTCCTACTGCAGTATAAGATGATTTTAGAATGATAATCTGTCCCTCGCAACACCGACAGGAACCTGTCCCTAATGCAGTATGAGATGATATTAGAACGCTAATCTTTCCCTCACAGCACCAGGAACCTTTCCCTAATGCAGTATCAGATGATATTAGAACGCTAATCTTTCCCTCACAGCGCCAGGAACCTGTACCTAATGCAGTATGAGATGATATTAGAACGCTAATCTTTCCCTCACAGCACCAGGAACCATTCCCTAATGCAGTATCAGATGATATTAGAACTCTAATGTTTCCCTCATAGCACCAGGAACCTGTCCCTAATGCAGTATCAGATGATATTAGAATGCTAATCTTTCCCTCACAGCGCCAGAAACCTGTACTTGATTCAGTATCAGATGATTTTAGAACGCTAATCTTTCCCTCACAGCACTGCCAGGAACCTGTCTCTAATGCAGGATGAGATGATATTAGAAGGCTAATCTTTCCCTCGCAGCACCAGGAACCTGTCCCTACTCCAGTATCAGATGATTTTAGAATGCTAATCTTTCCCTCACAGCACCGCCAGGAACCTATCTCTAATGCAGGATAAGATTATATTAGAACGCTAATCTCTTCCTCACAGTGGCGGCAGCATCCTCTCCCTACACTAGCCTGAGAGCATGTAACATGCAGCGCTAAGTGACACCAGCTCATATCAAGGCTGGGTCACATGATGCACTGGCCAATCACAGCCATGCCTACTAATGGCTTCTAAGGGCAAACAAGTGAAACTCTTGTTGCTTGGCTGCCTTACAGCTATTCAACAGGCCCCTAAAATAGTCTGGGTCACATGATGCACTGGCCAATCACAGACATGCCATTAGTAGGCATGGCTGTGATGGCTTCTAAGGGCAAACGAGTGAAACACTTGTTGATTGGCTGCCCTTCAGCTATTCAACAGGTGCCAACAAATATCCGAACCCGATCCCGGACTTTTTTTTTAAATGGGGCACGGACACCCTAAAGTCCATTACGGACCCGTACTTTACAGTACGGGTTCGCTCAACTTTACTCATTACCATCGTATGCCAATAAATGGGCACAGGATTTGGAGCTCACACTCAAGAACACAGATTCGTCTCAAATATGGATGGCTACTAAATCGGCGTCACCTAATGTCTTGGCAATTGAAATGAATTATAAGGTTCTCGCACGTTGGTACCGTGTTCCGGCTACAATAGCAAATTATGTCCCATCATATTTGGGGACCTGCTTTCAAGGCTGCTCAGCTCAAGGCACCCACATACACATATGGTAGCAGTGTCCCATCGCCCAAGATTTCTGGAAAAACATTTTTGCAAATGGCCTCAAAAGCCTTTGAAACCAACATGCATCCCGATCCTGCAACAGCTCTCTTAAACCTAAAGCCAGCTGAGCTGACCCATTCCCAGTTAAAATTACTCCTACAACTTACCACTGCAGCCAAACAAACTATTGCCAAGATGTGGAAATCTCAGACATTGGTTGTGGCTGAAGCTAAACATAGAATGAATAGGGCCCTTATCTATGATAAGATGACAGCCATTAAAAATGACAAAGTACGGAAATTTGAAACAATATGGCAACCCTGGGTTAAGCATTGCTTACCCCCTGGCTTCGATAAAACCTTACTACTGCCTTGGTAATTGTACCCCTTATTTATTCAACTGCATCCTCTCATGACCTAGAACTGTGCTACCGTCATGGGAAATATTTTCCCTCTTGAGCCCGCTCTGGCTCTTTCCTCTACTTGGTTATCCTGAAGTGAGCACTTTATACAGATCCTTCTCTGGTCAACTATCACCACTTTTTGCTGGATTCGCTCGGACCCTTACCCCCTCCCATCACCCTCTCTCTCTCTTTTTTCATCTCCAACCTACTGTAGACTTTATTATGGGTCACCGTCTTATACCTAGACCCAATCTGATAACATGTTCAATAACTCTTCATCACAACAATGATTATAGATTGTTTGCTTACAATGTTGTTTGTAATTGTCAGGAGACCACCGCCAGCTCTGGATCTCGGGTCGGGAAACCTGTGCGCAGGTGGACGTAGCGTTTGTGCACAGGTGGGCGCTAGTGCACGTCTGTGCGTGCGTGCACGTGCGTGTGCACCGCCATGGGCTCGCAGGCGGTCATTTAAGCTGACAGAACCCTGCAATCGGTGCCGTCCAATCTACAGCGTTTGTGTTTGTTCCTGAGTGACCTGTAACCTGTTCATCTGTTCCTGTGACCCGGCCTGTCCTGACCTTGTTGATCTCTGCCTGCACTGACCCCTGACTCCTTGTGTACCTTTGCCTGCACCCGACCCTCCGCCCGCCTGCTCCTTCTGCACCTCACCACCAGCCTGTTCATGACCCGGCCTGTACCACTACGCTTCAGTGTGCGCAAATGCTCCAGCGGACCTTCTACTACTACCGGTGACCCAGTCCGACCCTCGTGCCATCTTGCACTCCCAGGCCACCTGTCTGCTCTACCAGGGGCTCCCAAATCAGGATAGTAAGAGGGGTTACCTGCTGCATAAGTCAGACTCTACCATCAGGTACATGACAATATCGGACAGCCATGCCTGAGTCTGCGCAGGGCCCTCTCTTACGAAAGAACTGTGTGAGCGTTTGGTCAGTCTTACTCAGGTTGTGAAAGACCTGCAAGATGGTTACCTCCGACTGGAAGACCGAATCTGGGAGCTCCCTGCATCACCAGTACCCAAGTCCGATCAACCCCCTCTGCATACCATCATCTCTGCACCTACGGAGCCCAAGGTGCCTCTGCCCGAACGGTTCACAGGGGACCGTAAGAAATTTCGGGCCTTCCGCAAATCCTACAAACTCTTTTTTGCCCTGCAACCCCGCACATTCTCCCAGGAGGGCATGGAAGCAGGACTGGTCATATCCCTCCGCCAGGATGAGCCCCAGGCTTGGGCTCACTGGCTACTGGAGCAAAAAGCTCCCAAAACCACAGACATTGCACATTTCTTTCTGGTCATGGCTCGATTATATGAGGCCCCTTACCAAGCCGCCACAGCGGAAGCATCACTCCATGTGCTCCAACAAGGCCACCGTGCAGTGGAAGACTATGTGTCGGAGTTTCGGCGCTGGAGCACCGACACCGCATGGAATGGCGCGCCCTTCCGGTTCCAGTTTCGGGCTGGGTCTTTCTGAGCCACTCAAAGATGAGTTAGCTTGTGTGGGTATAGCTCTGGCCCTGGACGCCCTGATTGATCTGGCCATCCAGATCGACCGCCGCCTCCGGGAACATTGCACCGAAAGGTCAGTCACCCCCATGTACTTCTCCTCTCCCAGGAACTCCTCTGTACCCAGGCTGGTTGGTCCCCGGTGCCCGGTCCTTCCTCCCGAAGAAAGATAAAGGCGCCTGTCCTATGGATTGTGTCTGTATTGCGGAGGTTCTGGACATTCAGTGTGGACCTGCCCCGTCAAGAGGGGCAAGGGTTCCCCACTTGCCTAAGGGGAGATACTATCCATACCTGACCCTAAAATGCACTTGGTACTCTTCATTGTTCTGCAGCTGCCCAGTGGGAATACCCCGGTTCTGGCTAATATAGACTCTGGAGCCTGAAGCTGCTTTGTGGATCTGAGTTTTGCAGCCTAGCACCAAATACCCCTCAGGCCCAAGGCCCGTCAGATGACTATCTGCCTGGCCGACGGGTCCGCCATTAAATCTGGGTCCATTACTCATGAGACCATTCCTCTCTTGACCCAAACATCAGACGGTCACTCAGAACTCCTACTGTTGGACGCCATTGTGTCCCCCCTGTTCCCAGTCATCCTCGGACTCCCCTGGCTTTGGGCACATTGCCCACATATCGACTGGGTCACTGGCAATGTTTAGTTTAACTTCACCTACTGCCTCCACCACTGCTTCCAACCACACTCTGGACCTTATCTGTATCCTGTCTGGACTCTGACCCCAACTCTGAACTCTGTTGTGCTGTCCCCACGGCATACCATGACTTCCTCGATGTGTTTAGCAAGAAAGGGGCAGATGTCTTGCCGCCACACCGATCCTATGACTGCCTCATAGAGTTATTACCTGGTACGGAGATACCCTTTGGCAGAATTTATTCCCTTTCGGAGAAGCAACTAGCATCCTACCTGAATGACAATCTGGAGAAGGGATTCATCCGGCCCTCTACATCCCCCATGGGGCCGGGATATTATTTGTAGAAAAAAAGGACAAATCCCTAAGACCATGTATCGACTACAGAGATTACAAGATTACGGTCAAGAACTGATACCCCCTACCGTTAGTCCCAGAACAATTTCAGAGGCTCAGATCTGCCACCGTCTTCTCCAAACTAGATCTCCGAGGGGCCTATAATCTCATTCGAATTAGGGAAGGGGATGAATGTAAAACAGCCTCCCGCACCCGGTTTGGCTATTATGAATATTTGGTTATGTCATTTGGACTGTGCAATGCACCAGCCACATTCCAACATTTAGTCAATGATATCTAACAGGACTTTCTTGATCTTTTTGTGGTGGTGTACTTAGATGATATTCTCATCTTTTCCCCTTCCCTGGAGGAGCACCATGACCATGTCAAGAGCGTGCTGAGTTGTCTTTGCCTGCATGGCCTCTATGCAAAGGCAGAGAAGTGCGCATTTGAATGCTCCAGCATTTCATTTTTGGGCTTCATCCTCTCGGTCTCAGGCATCACCATGGACCCCCAGAAGGTCTCCGCTATAGTGAACTGTCAGGCACCAACTGATAAGAAGGTGGTGCAGTGCTTTGTCTGCTTCGCAAATTTTTACCGGACGTTTGTTAAGGGGTTCTCTGCAGTGATCGCCCCCATCACCCAGCTGACAAAGCAAAATACCCGCTTTCTCTGAGCACCTGAAGCTCAAGCAGCCTTCCAGCGGCTCAAGGAGCTTTTTACCATTCTTGAAACACCCGGACCCTGCTTTGCCTTATGTACTGGAGGTAGACGCCTCCGAGACAGCAGTTGGGGCGGTACTCTCCCAGAGACAGGGGCCTAAAGCTGCACTTCAGCCTATTGCCTTTTACTCCCGGAAACTGACACCCCCGAAGAAGAATTATGATGTGGGGGATAGGGAGCTTCTAGCTATAAAGTCTGCCTTACAGGAATGGCAGTATCTGTTGGAAGGAGCCTCGTACCCAGTTCTAGTTTTTACTGATCACCGCCAAAAGACTCAAGCCCCGTCATGCCCGCTGGGTCCTCTTTTTCTCACGATTCCAGCTCCATATTACCTATAGGCCCGGATCAAAAAACATGAAACCCCATGCCCTGTCACAAATGTTTCTTGAACCAGGCGACTCTCCCCCACCTGATATGATCCTTCCTGCCGGGAATTTCCTGTTGGTCCAAGAGGATCTCTTATCTCAGATCAGGCGATCTCTTGCTGGGTCCTCTACCCTACCTGATCCCAAGCTGACTCTGCAAGATGGGCTGTGGTGGTACGGTACGAAGATTTTCGTCCCTGAGGAATAACGCCTAGCAGTCCTGGAACTGTGCCACGACCACAAATTGGTGGGACATTTTGGTGGTCAAAAGACTACAGACCTTTTGGTGGCCACTGGCTGACAAGGATTGCAGGAAGTTTGTGACAGTCTGTCCCACCTGTGCTCGCAGCAAGATCGATGGAACCAAGGCATGGGGGCTACTGAATCCACTTCCTATTCCCGAATGCCCATGGTCACAAATCTCCATGGATTTTATAGTGGAACTACCCCCTTCCGTAGGATTCACGACTATCCTTGTAGTTGTCGACCGCCTTACAAAGATGGCACATTTTATTCCCATGAAGGGCACGCCTTCAGCAATCCAAACGGCAGAACTTTTATTAAAGAAATTGTCCACCTCCACGACCTGATCGAGTAGTGCAATTCACGTCCTAGGTCTGGAAGGCCCTATGCTCAGTTTTAGGAATCAAATTGGCCTCTCCTCCGCCTACCATCCACAGACCAATGGCCAGGCTGAGAGGACGAATTAGACCCTGTAGCAGTACCTACGCTGCTATTCTTCCTTTGCCCAGGATGATTGGGTCTCCCTGCTACCAGTAGCTGACTTCGCCTATAACAACTCTGTTCACTCTGCCACCAACCAATCAACATTTTGGGTGAACCTCGGCTACCATCCCTCCTTCCTCCCCCAACTTGATGCCTGAAAGCACCATGCCTGCGGTACAGGACATTACCAGCTTTCTTGAAGAGAATAATAAGCTTCTCCAGGAGACTCTGTCCCGGACACAAGAGTGTCTGCAATCGGTGCTGTCCGGTCTACAGCGTTTGTGTTTGTTCCTGAGCAACCTGTAACCTGTTCATCTGTTTCTGTGACCCTGCCTGTCCTGACCTTGTCAATCTCTGCCTGCACTGACCCCCGGTTTGCCTAAGACCACTCTTCTGCCTGATCCTTGTGTACCTTTGCTGCCAGCCTGTTGACGACCCTGCCTGTACCAGACCATTCCCCTGCCTGCTCCTTCTGTACCGCACTGCCAGCCGGTGACAGTTTGCGTCACGGCCACACAAGATGTGTTCTGGGAGGAAGCCTATAGTCACATGAAACTGGTCAAAAGTGTTTCAAAAATAACATCAACTTGGGATGACCCCTTTCCAAAAAGAGGTAATTTTGTGATATTTGTAATGTTCTGGCATTTTTATTTTATACTTTTTATAACAGGCACCTAGGGGAACATGGGTTGCTTGTTTTTTTTTTTAAACATATTTTATTGAAATTTTCCACTTATACATGTGAATACAACCAGTTATGCACTTAAGACAATGAATATGACCATAGCAGCATTAGTCATGGTAGCAAACCGTGATTGAGATAATCCAAAATCAAAGAACAAGCTCAACCAATGGGTTGCAAGACAGATCATATGTGCAAGAAGAGGGTATCAAAGAGCAGCTCAACTTTGGAAAGAAATTCTGTGCCTTACAGAGAGTATACTAAGGGGTTTAATACTCCGAGGGAGGAAGTGACCAAGTAGTAAATAGATCATACTAGCATGAAATCCATTACCTGTGGATGAATGGAAAGGAATAGAACGGGAGGAACGTCAGAGGGGATTTGTAAGGGGAGGGGCAGTGGGGGGCCTAACTGAATCTCGGATTTTGAGTTTCCCTAAGGAATTTGAGATGTACCAGTCTGTAAGTTTAAAGGGAGTCATGAAGGAATTGATTTCTGATTCATTGAATGTGTATTCTATGAATTTCTTCCATCTGGTAAAAAATGTCTTGGTCCGTATGAAGTTCAAGTTGATGTTGTCCTGTTTTTCCAGAAGAAGGAGAGAAAGAAGACCTTGTTTGACATGGTTTAGCCCGGGTGGTGAGTGTGCAATCCATGATTGCATAACATCCCTCCTAGCCGAGATGGGGCACAGGTGAATCCAATCTGACAATGGCGGAGGCTCAGTTCCTGATTGGGGAGACGATGAACCCCCGCTGAACAGACAAAGAAGAGGGTCTTTGGGGATGGGATGTCCATTAATATTGCCAATGTATGCTGCTACTACTTTGTCCCAGAAGGGAGAGATAGAGGTGCATAGCCAGAGTCTATGGTATAGCGTAGGTCTGGACGTGAGGCACCAGGGCAAGTCCCCCCTTGATGGGTGCCCGAGGAGTAGAATGAGGGGAGGTAGGCTCTGTGAGCTATTTTGAATTGTGTTTCTCTCCATGTTTCCGCAATAACAGTGAACAGGCTTTTTTGTAGCCCAGGAGAATCTGCTCCGCTGCTTGGGGGTTCTCCAGCAATGCATTCCAGGGATAGAAAAGTCTGATGGAGTGTTTGGAACTTGATGTTGGATCAGGTGAGCGTAAACTTGGGAAATGGAGTATCCGCCCGAGGAGATGAGAGATTCGATGAATGAATGATGACAAGGGGGGAGGAGGGTTCCTTGGATTGATCATATATAAGATATGATTTGCGAGTAGTGAAATACATGGGATGAAGGAAGGGAGAAATCCTCCCTGAGATCTGAAAATGATTTGAGATCGCCTGAGCCCAGCTTAAAGAGTTGAGAAACCAGGGTCAGGCCTCTTGAGGCCCATATGGAGAAAGCTCTGGAGTCCAACAAGGGAGGAAACATTGGATTGTCAAGAATGGGTAGGGATGGTCAGATCATTGGTGGGAGTCGAAGCAGCTGTCTTGTTTCCCTCCAAGCTATAATAGTGTCTCTGAGAAGTGTGCTGTTTTTCAGGCGTGAGGGTAGAAAGGCAACCTTAGCGTGAAGGATGGCTGTTAGAGAGAAGGGTGAGGCATAGTCCTTTTCCAGCTGAAAGTTGGAGTAAGTGGAACTCCCTGAGATCCAGTCGAGGCTGTTCCTCAGCAGACAAGCTAGGTTGTAAAATCTCAGACTGGGCAGGCCCACCCCCCCTCACTCTTCGGGAGACAAAGTTTTTGCAATGCGATTCTAGGCCGTTTACCCTTCCACAGGAAGGTGGAGAAAGCCGCATGCAGTTTCTGTACGTCTTTTTGTTTAAGTAGAAGGGGCTGCATTTGTAGGGGGTATAGCAATCTGGCGAAAGAAATCATTTTGATTAGGTGACATCTCCCAAAGAGCGAGAGAGGGAGGGACCCCCAGACTTGTAGCTCTCTCACTATTTTCGTGATGAGTGGGGAAAAGTTTAGGGAGTATAGGGAAGAGGGATCCTTGCCTATAAGAATACCCAGGTAAGTAATCTGCCCCTTGGCCATCAGAAAGGGAGAGGATGATCTCCAAGACTCCGTGCTGCGCCCGTTGAGAGATAAAACCTCACTTTTGTCAAAGTTGATTCTCAAGCCCGTACAAAGTCTAAACGCCTGGAGTATGTTGGTCAGAAAGTTAAAGTCTTTGGGAGGGTTAGAGGAGAACAGGAGGATGTCGTCGGCAAAAAATGCCGCACGACATACCGTGTTTCCTATGGCGACCCCACTAATCCCCTGGGGGGAGTTAAGTTGACGGGAGAGAGGTTCAATCGCTAGATTAAAAAGTAGGGGGTAGAGTAGGCAACCCTGGCGAGTACCTTTGGGAAATCCGGGGGAGATAAAATTTGGGGTGACTAAGCGGCCCGAAAGAGTGGCATACATCTTATGAATGAAATTGGTGAAAGGGCCGTTTAAGAGCCAAGCTGATATTGTCGAAGGCTTTTTCAGCATCCAACGAAATAATGGCTAAGTCCTTATCTGGGTGTTGTTTGGCATGTTCTAGAGTGAGTAGAACTTTTCTAATATTGAGTGTGGCGGAACGACCCTGGATAAAGCCAGACTGGGCAGGGTGAATAATAGAAGGAAGGATTTTAGCTAGGCGGGAGGCAATAATTTTTGAGATAATCTTGGCGTCTACATTGATTAGAGAAATGGAACTGTAGGAACTGGGAGAGAGATGGTCTTTGTTTTTCTTGGCCAAAAGTTTAATGTAAGCTGATGAGCCAGAGGGTAGGTAGGGACCACCCTCGCAGATAGTGCTGAATACAAGGGCTAGAGTGTCTGAAGTGAAAGGTGCAGTGAGTTTATAGAAGTCTGAGGAGAGACCATCTGGTCCAGGAGCTTTGTGACTAGCCATTGATTTGATGGTCGACTGGACCTCTAAAAGGGATATAGGGCCATTTAGCAACTCCCGCTGGGCGTCCGTGATGGTGGGTAGAGGAACAGAGGCCAAGAGCTCGGCAGCCTTAAGCGGATTGATTTGATCTTCCGTGTAAAGCTCCGTGTAAAACTTTGTGAGTATAGATCCAACCTCTGACTGGGTGGAAACTATGTCACCCGAGGAGTCTCTCAAAGCTGAAATATGGGTAGGGGAGTGTCTACCAGAGACCATCCGAGCTAGGACTCTCCCAGCCTTGTTACCATATTTGTGGAAAAACAAAGCCAAATGGAATATGTGGATAGACTCCTGTTGAGAGGACCACTCATCAAAGGCTTGTTTAGCTTGCTGCCAGGCTCGGATGTTCTCAGGGGTTCGGGATGCATTCAAAGTCCTGTGTGCCTGAATGAGTGTATTACTTGCTGTATGGAGATTGGAGTGGACTTTCTTTTTAAATCCGGTAGCGAAAGAGATAATGTGGCCTCTTAGAAAGGCTTTACCAGCCTCCCAAAAGAGATTGGGTGTAGAAAGGTGGGCCTTATTCGCTGTCTGATATTCTGACCAGGCTAGTTGTAGGGAATCCTTCAAATCCACATTTCCAGCAAGATATGAAGGGAACCTCTAAGGTGACCCAATCCCCCTATGTGTCAAGTTGGAGAGCCCCACCACCACCGGAGAGTGGTCTGAAATGACCATGTTTTCTATAGCTGCAGATTAAATAAGGGGAAGGAGGGTGGCCGAGGCGAAGAAGTATTCTATCCTAGAGAATGACTGATGGGGGGGTGAAAAAAAGGTAAACTCTTTATCGAAAGGATTTTTCAAGCGCCAAACGTCTACCATGTTGAGGGACTCCATAGCTGTGGCTAGCTGTGAAGTCCGAGCTGGACAGGAGGGGGGGAGGGTCTCAGAGGAAGACCGGTAATCGCTTGGATGCATAATCGAATTAAAGTCACCTCCCAAGAGATGAAGGGGTTCCCCAACCTGGAGGGCCCAAGGTGTAAGATTTTGGAAGTAGGATTGGGTCGGAGAGTTATCAGCATAAATGTTGGAGATGGCCAAATCCCTACCAGCTAAGGTGATGTGAAGGGTGACTCTACGGCCAGCTTTATCTATTTCGGTGTCACGGATAGAGTAAGGGAGGTTTGTGAAGAAGGACCGCCACTCCTGCTTTCCTCCCCACCGCAGGGGAACCCACCACCTCGCCCACCCACAGCTTGCAGAATCTGCCCCGAGGTGAGTTTCCTGGAGCAGAGCCACATCTGTTTTTATCCTTTTCAAATGTCTGAGTATCTGCATACGTTTTTGGGGGGACCTCAACCCCCTGACGTTCCATGTAACAATATTTAGGTTACTCCCGAGCTTTGTACGATCCATTGCAGGCAGAAAATTGATGGATGTAAGGGACCAGGCCACTGGGGCAGTTCTGAGGCAACCTGCCCTCTAGAGCTGGGGAGTAGACACAGATAAACAATAACTTTCTTGCATATCAAGAGCTGAAACATACTAACCAATGGAAGAAAGTGCCATACAAATCATGGCTTATGGACTTCACTTTTTTCCGCAAGAGGGGGATTTCACACATTGCGAATGTCCGCCCCTGCCAAAAGCAGGCCATATCTCAGCTGAGCCCGGAGGGGGAACTGCCACTTCCACAGGGAGCAGAAGCATTGACCAAGAAAGATGGTGCATGTCCCCGTGGGGAGAACTCAAGGGGGCAGGGACCAGATGGCAGCCAGTAACTGTATGGGGACCAACTGAGACAGAGCCGAATAGAAAAACAGTAACATAAATCCATTAACGCAAGAGGAGAACCATAACAATAAACCATGGCTTCATAGCATAATACAAACTGTTTCAGATAGATGAATAGGATAAGAAAAATAATTAAACTTGCGGAGCCCCCCTTTATGGGGGACCCCCAAGAGGCACTCACAGTTCGTGTATCAGTCGACCATGGAGAAGGTGAGTGGGGTCTAATTGGAGGGAAGAACGGTAAAGGAACAAAGCAACCTAGAGCTTGGATCTTAGCCCACCGAACAGTGGACACAGGGCTGAGAAGTCATGTAGAGTACCAGCTTAAGCTTGAGGAGATGGGGGGGCATCCGGGAGACCGAAGCGGACTATCTTATAAGGAGGTTTTTCCGGGCTTCTTGGTTTGTTGGCCAAAATGGAAGATCTTCTGGGAGAGGTGGGAGCGTTGTCTCCCGGCGGAGATGATTGATCCATTTCCGACTGAAGACAGTTGGAAATGTAGTGATCCGCCTCCTGGGGCGATGAAAAGGTGAGCTTTTCTCCCTGTGGAGATTGGAAATAAAGCGTAGCTGGATATGCCAGGCTGAACCTGATGTTTAGATTATGCAAGGTAGAACAAATTGGGGAGAAGGCTTTTCTCTTCTACGTGACTAAGAGGTTGTGGCCCTCGAATGACAGAGAGCGTTGTCTTCTAAAGCACTGTAAGATGGCCTGTTTGTCCGCATAGTTTAAGTAGTGCACAATGACCGCCCTGGGCTTGGTACGTGTGTCAGCAGGCCGGCTGATTCGGTGGGCTCTCTCAACCACGCAGGGTGCACGGAGGCCTAGGATTTCAGGGATGGCAACAGCGCACAATTTGGGAAGGTCCTGGGGTGAGTAGGACGCAAGCCAATAATTCTGAGGTTATTCCTTCTGGCCCTGTTTTCGAGGTCTATGACCTTTTCTTGGAGTTCTTTTTGTGTGGTGGTCAGTTTGGCCACCGCTGCAATCAGGGCTGTGGTGTCATCCTCCATGGTGTTGATTCTGTCCTCAGCTTGGTCTAACATGGAAGCTTGTTTCTGGTGCTCTGAGTGGAGCTGTTCCAGGCCTCTCTGTACTGCGGCGTCTACAGCTTCGGTAATCACCGGTCGTATTAGCGCAACGGCCGCTTGAGCGATGTCCACTGGTGAAGAGGAATCCACAAGGGGGATTTGGTGTAAGCTGCGGAGGTCGGGCAGACAAAGCATCGGAAGGTTGTGGCGGAGGGGGCGCGAGTTTGGCAGTGTAGGATTGAGCTGGTGAGGTAGCGGCCATATTGGCTGCAGCACGTGTCCCCTCTCCCCCTACGATCGGTTGTGCGGTGAGCGTTCGTGGGCAGGAGCGCTCCACAAAATGATCCATGACGGTCACCAGGGGTGGGGGAGCGAGGATGCGGGGGTGTCCCTCCATTAAATCAGCCAATGTTGGAGCAGGTTAGGAGGCAGGGGAGCGGAGCAGTGGCCTCCTAGCTCCTCTCCATATGGTGCCGGAACCGGAAGTGGGTTGTTTTTTAAGATTGGTAGTTATTATTGCCTTCTATATTTAAAAAGTCTCAGTGGTTATTTAATACCACTAAAATAAAGCTTCCACAGCATTGAAAGCTGAAAAATGGCCTAGAAAGAAAAAGTATGTAGTGTGCCGGTAGTGCGGAGACTGAGGGCAGTTTAACAGTCGCACACCAGTGCCAGCTTTATTCTAACCCATTTCAGATAATTGCCAGCTTATATGCAGACAGTCAGAACTCAGGAACTGAAACCTGTATCACAAAAAAGACCACCATAGGTTTTATCTGTACTGCTGGTAGTCTATATTAACACATATAAAGACAGCAACACCTGCAAATTTATATAATTGGCCTTGATGGTTATTTTGCTCCTATGGGTGAGTGGTAAGATTTCAGATAATTCACCACATGTCAAATGGGACAAGCAATTCTATTTAACACAAATATTGTTACATCTTGTCTGTCCCACAATGAGATTTTTTTTTTAATGGAAACCTTATTTATTTTATAGTAGTACAATGCAAATCAGAAAAAGACATTTGCCATGAAATTGAACTTTATATCAAAAAAACATTTCCACTTGCCGGAGTAAATTTTGAAATCACACTACAGACTAATAAGAGTCTGCATGGGGGTGCGTGGAGGGGGGAGGGGCAGAAACACAACAGGGGGGGGTATGAACAATGGAAGAGGGAGAGAATAATGAACCCAAAGCTAAGAAACATCACTTAAGCAGACGGGGGAGGGGGGGTACTTAGGCCTGGTCACACTATGTGAAATAAAGCATGTATAGCTCCAATATTGAGAATAAGGTACAAACTATTTGCGCTCATGTCCACAGCAGGGGACCTTTGCTCTGCTTCTCCGTCGTGGGAATCTTATCTTGAATGAGGTGGTAATGATGCAGTTTGTATATTCAGAGTTATACATGGTGAATGTAGGGATAGGCTGAGAAGAATTGCATTATTGTAGAAATGCCCTTATACATGGTCCAGGAGGGTGTCGAGATCATTATGCGTGTACCTTTGCACCTTAGTGATCATTGATGGCCTGTCAGACTGCTGGGGTAAACATTCCATAAAAGCAGCCCATTTTCGATTTTTAAGTGTTCTTTATGGTTTGAGGATATTAAGTCCAGTCTTTCTAACTTAAGGAGATTTAATAGGTTTGGCTTTAAATCTTTGATGGTAAGAGGAATGGTAGATGTCCACTGCTTAAGAATTGCTCTCCTGGCTGCCAAATAGCACGTGGTAAGACAAGCTTTATGAGATTGGTTGACTTGAGCCTGAGCCCTCGGCAGATCACCTGTAAGGACATCAAAAGGTCCAAAAAGCAGAAGATATATGTTTTTATGCAGACAAATGCCTGTAATTAAAGCCATGAGGAGTTCCACTTGATTTCAGTAACGGTCAAAGCTTGGGCAGCACCGTAGCCTGTGTAGAAGAGAGGGTTTGTGGCTATTGCAGAGTGGGCAGTTTGCACTGTCCGGGTATTCCTTGGAGTTCAAGTGCAGAATGTAGGCCCGATGAAGGATTCTAAACTGTTACTCACGACAAAATTTGTTAGTTATGAAGGCACGTGTAGTATTGTAGCCTGCTAGGATGACTGGTAATGCTTCAGGGGATTGCAGATCTTTAGCCCATGCTGTGGTTGAGAAGATTTGGGCTGGAGGCTAGAAGGCAGAGTTCAATGGTTTGTAAAGCTCAGAGATTTTGTGGCGGTTTTGGTCTATGAGGGTGTCTAGTAGCGAAGTTTTGAAGCGAAGGACCTTGTGGGGACAGATGTGAGCCACAAAACTGGTTGCTTGCTGTATGTAGAGATGATGGTGAGTGGGTAGTTCAAATGACTAAATGAGATGAGAGGTGGGAAGGGATGACCCAGAAGTGACTACAAACAATTGAGCAAACCTTTATAAAGACTTTGAGGGCCATGTGGATTCCTATCCTTTCCTTTCCTATTTTAATTCCCAGGTAGGTGATGTGATCTTTGGCAATTGGGAAGATTTAGTCATGGGCCCAGGGAGGGGTGTTGCTCTGAAAAGTGTTAGAATCTTGCTTTTGGATAAGTTGATTCTTAAACCAGAGCAAGCCTTAAATAGTGTGAATATCTCCTGAATGTGCACCGTGTCTGCTTTGGGGTTAGATGTGAAAATAAAATGTCGTCTGCGAATAACGCAGGGCATAATTCATGGGAGCTCACCTTGATGCCATGTAGGTTGGAATGGAAAAGTAAATATCGGGATAGGGGTTCTAGTGCTAGGTTGAATAAGAGTGGGGACAGGGTGCAGCCCTACCTGGTACCTTTGTGTAGATGAATGTTCAATGAGATGTGACCTGCAGCTATCACTTTGGATGTTGCTGACCTCCCTTGAATGAATCCCGCCTATGAAGTAAGGATTTTGGAATCTAAATTGAGCAAGGAAAAGGGGAGGTAGGAGCCTGGTTCGGTAGGGTCTTTACCTTTCTTTGGAATGACATTAATATAGGCTCGTAGGCCTGAGGGTAGGTATTGATTTTCATCTCAGATAGTTTGGTATACTGACTGTAAAGTGGGGGCTATTGCTTCTGAACGAAGTTTGTAAAACTCGGATGTATACCCGTCCGGGTCTGGTCCTTTTCCCGGGGATAGGTTTTTAATGGTGGAGGTAATCTCTTCCAGAGATATTGGGGCATTTAACTGTGTCAGGAGTGCGTCATCAATAGTGGGGAGTGAGATCTTGTCTAGGAAGGATAGGGCTGTGGACTCGTTTATGAGGTCAGGCCATATAATTGCACGTGCAAACAAGCATATTGTGCAACACTGTCTCATATGAGTTGCCAATTGTTGGTTTTAATAAACTGTTTTTAAAGTCTGCACTTAGAAGCGCCTCTTTTCTTCTATTTTTTTCCATATAATTGTGTATAAAAGTTTTCTAGGATTCCGTTTACTTCTTTGGTGAGGTGGCGAGGTGTCCTGTTGCGTCTTTCAAGGCGGCTATGTGTGTTGGAGTATGGGGGCCTTTACATAAACAAACCAAGAGTTTGCCTGGTTTGTTTCCCAAATTTATGGTATTTAAGATCAATCATCGAGCGAAACAATCTTTCATGTACCTCTGCTCACAAATCAAAATGTTCCTTGTCTTTATGCAGGAGGCTGTTTTACAGTGAGTTATCCTGAGCCAAGTTGGCTTGCGCTGTGTGGCTTTACTTGCCTCAGCGTGTTCTTTGGAGATTCTTTTTTGTAGCTAGAGGCATATGATATAATCCTTCCCTGTATAACTGCCTTCCAAGTTTCCCACAATAGGTTTGGGTTGTTGCCGTGGGCTGAGTTATTGGATATGAAATCGTTCCAATGTTGATCTGTTGTAATGCTTTATCATGGGCTGAGTGGTAAGGCCCAGCATATCCACCGAGATTGACGCTTGGTCCGAGATGGCCATGTCGTGAATGCATGTATCTGTGGCGCGTGGGAGGAGGAGAGAATTTAGAAAAATATAATCTATTCTCGATAATAAGTTGTGGGGGTGAGAGAAAATAGTGTACTCTCTGCCCTCCGCATGAAATAGTCTCCAAAGGTCCATTAGTTGGAGGCTGTTTGCTAATTACCAGTGGGCTGTTACCAGGCGATTTGTCTTCCCATGCATCCATAACTGAATTGAAGTCCCCAGCTGCTAGTAAGGGTAGGGGAAGATGTGAGGCTAAACTGGAGGTCAAATTTTGAAAAAAAAGTTTTAGTGGAGATTTAGGGGCATAAACATTTGCAATTACCCACTCATAGGTCAGAAGTTTGATTGTCGCTGTCAGTACTCGGCCTTCATTGTCTGTCTGAATTGGGGTCACCTCACAGAGTAGATTTTTATGAATTAACATAAGAACCCCCGCTTTGCCTTTTACTGCTGAAGACCCAAAGACCTGACCCACCCAGAGCTTATGCATATGATTAAAATTGGCCGACGTGAGGTTTGTTTCTTGTAGAGGGGTGATTTAGGTGGTGAAGGATCGCCATGCGCTTATTAGGACAGTGCAGACCTTTGATGTTCAATTAAATAACTTTCCCAAATTATAAGAGCTAGCATGATATAGATATGTGAAAAATGTACTGCCAGTGCGGGTGCATGTGATGCTCAGGTATCACTAGTAAATTGGTAAGAAGGATCCCCCCACATGGGATTGGAACTTTTATAGGCAAACTGAATCATAAATCATTTTATATAAAATTATAGAAATTTAATGATATGCATTAAAATAGTGCATTACTGCAATACAGTTATAATAAAACAATGCAAAAGTACAAGTATTATATACAGATACATGTGATAATTGTTGTTAGTGGAAACTCTGAAGCCCGACGCGTTTCAGGATACTCCCTTCTTCAGGGGCGTAATTTGGAGAATCACAGTTCTATAATACAATATGACATAGTATATTATATGTGTTTAGATCATATTCAAAAAGAGCAACAGTTTTGCAAGGAGCCATTACGGACATTTCAAATTATACCTTCAAAAATCACCATGCAGATATGTACACCCATGATATAGTGTAGATACGTTGAAAAGTATATGTATATAAACAGGCCAAAAACACCCCTGCTAGGGCTGTGTAGTCTCACATAGGCTGCTACCAGCACACCACCCCCATGGTCACCGCTGAGCCTCCATGGTCGCCGAGCCAACCGCCCAAAATCTTGCCGGGTTGTCGAATCAATATCGATTGTAGTCGGTCATACAACTATCGGGACGACCAGGGATCTAAGGAAAGATATTATGATAGTAATAATGATAGTGTTTGATGCCGTATCATCCTTAAAATAGTAGTAATATTAATAAGTGAATCTCCCATATTGCAAAGTTTTGCATAATTTGCAATGATCATACGGTATTGTATATATATAACGCCTCCTTTTACTGTGGGGGGCTGCAAAGCAAAGTGGGACACCGGGAGGGAGATCTATGGTCTTCCAACCTTGGTCCTAAAGCAATGTCCTCAATTTATTGTAAAACATTGCTCTATTGGTAATTTAATCTTCTCTGGGTGAGTTTAATATTTTATGTCTTTAACATCTTAAATTGGTTATTACGGGATCATATCTCCTTAGTCTCTGGTTGCAAAAACAGCTCCAGCATATAGAGCAGTGTGTTGTAACATTAGGATATGTGGTGTTTATATAGCGTGTCTATGTAACATTGTGCCAAATACTCCTACGTTCCTATTTCCAATATATATTTACCATTTAAAAAGTGTTACATGTCTTCTCTAATCAGAAAGTGCTCAGTGGATACTTATCTAGGGAATAGAAAAGGGGGGAGCGAGTCCCCACATACCTGATGGATTGAGCAGGAAGGCTCCTGGCGTGGTGTGTGTCTCTGATGGCTCTGCACGATGAGGCCAGTCACACACGCATTTAAATAACGCCGGCGCCTGTGCAGTACGAGTGAGCGTCCCGTACCTCGTGTTTGCGTAACGAGAGGTGGGACTGTGAGGGAAACTAGAGGCAATGGGAAGGGCAGGGGTGGTACGATTCAGCTGACACGGCGAGGCTCCCGAAGCAGACGTGCGCGGCTCCCCCGCATGCGGACACCAGGGGGAGTCCCGCACGCCCGCTCCACCGACACAACGACTCCAACAGCCGCGGGGGGAGAGAGGAGAGGGAGACAAACAAAGTGGTCCCATCCTCCCGTACCCCCCACCGATGCAGAGATCAAGAGCGCCCCCCTTGGGCCACTAGGGACCGGGGGGCTTTGTGCGCCGAGCGGGGGCCATCGGGGTGAGAGGCCAAAGCAGCCCAGAGGAATATGGCCGTATTGGTTTAAACATTGTCATATGGTTATTTACATTTTTTACATAAATCATAAAGATTCCGGCATGATCTGATTACAACAATACAAATGACATTCTTGGTGACAGGGAGAAATGTTATACAGAGTATATTAAAGTATAAGCAATAGGTATATCAAATGTGCAATTCCATGTGGACAACATAGAGTTTATAACATTTGTGACATTTTGAATTGGGAGAGGGCTCTCTTATCTGTGCTGGCTCGTAGTGCGTATTAACGCGAGTCTGTCCAAATGAGCCCCCCTCAGAAAAAAGGGGGGAGCCCTTAACAGTGTAGGGTATCTCTCCCCAAGGCCAATCACCGGGTTGGGACCCCCCTCTCTTGGAGTCAGGGTTTCCCAATCGGGTGACCTGTTCAAAATTTCAAGGGTTCCCCTTGTATGGTTGGGGAAGAAGTGGCGGATCTATTCTTTTTCACAACCCCCAGAGACAAACCCTTCTAAGAAGGGGCGGAAACTAAGTTGACTGTTCAAACCTGGGGGTCTAGTGGCCCCCAGTTTCTCAATCCACCAAGTTTCCTTCTGTAGTAATAGTTTGTTCCAATCCCCCCCTCTTGGATTCGGATGTATCCGATCCAAGATGAGGAATTTAATTCTGGGACATCGGCTGGCATGTTGAATCTTAACATGTCTGCCGAGTGGAAGATCTGGGTTGGCCATTATCATGCTCTGTATATGACGATGGGCTCTTTTATAAAACTCTAATTTCGTCTTGCCGATGTAGAAACTCCCACATTGGCATGTTAGCAAATAAATGACACCGGCAGTTTTACAATTTGCATAGTGTCTAGGTGTATACCTATGTCCATTGGGGAGATATATTTCTTTTCGGGTGTCCATCAAAGCACAGTATTGGCATCCACCGCAAATAAAGGTACCATGGCGCATACATGGGTCACCTCTAAAGGTACCTGTAAATTCACTGGAGACCAAATTGTCCCTGAGGTATTTGGCTCGCCGGTATGTAATCGCAGGTGTTGGTGAGAGGCATGGTCTTAACGACGGGTCAACTAGTAAAAGATGCCAATATTTGGTCATGATTTGTTTTACTTTTTCATGTTGGTCATTGTATCGTGTGACGATCCGTATATTTTGTTGATCACTTATTTTCTTGTGTTTGTTAAAGAGTAGGTCATGTCGTGTTTGATTTCGTGCTCTTTTGAAAGCTCGTTTAAGGCATTTATGAGAATAGCCTCGTCTCAACAGTCGCTCCCTTAAGGCCCATGCCTCAGCCCTGAAGGAACCCTCGTCTGAGCAGTTCCTTCGAAGGCGGAGGTACTGGCCATACGGGATAGATTTTACCAGGGGCGCAGGGTGGGCACTGGTGGCATGTAATATCGTGTTGCCTGCAGTTGCCTTCCTGTAGAGGCCAGTAGACAGAACACCATCTTGGTTCTTTAGAATTTTAAGGTCTAGAAACGTCACCTGTGAGTTACTGTATGTCATGGTGAAAGTGAGATTGAAGTCGTTCTTGTTCAGAGCCAACAAGAACGAATCCAAGGACTGCACATCACCTTCCCAAAAGACCAAAATGTCATCTATATACCTGTGCCATGATGTTATATGAGAGGTAAGAGATGTCAGAGTTTCGTCAGAAAAGAGAGCCCGCTCCCATTCCCCCAGATACAGGTTCGCGTAGGATGGCGCACAGCAAGTGCCCATAGCCACCCCCTGTATCTGGAGGAAAGAGGTGCCATCGAAGGAAAAAGAATTATGTTGAAGTATGAATTCTAATGCATCCACAATGAAATTGTGGATTTTTTTATCATCCTTGTGGGATTGTGACAGAACATGTTGTATAGCTGCCAATCCCAAATGATGTGGGATTGAGCTATAAAGTGCTTCCACATCTATAGCAACTAAGTATGTATGTGGAGAAAGTTGAATATCTAACAGGTGGATTGTGTCCTTGGTATATGAGGGTAGACTCATTACATATGGCCTCAGGTATGTGTCGATGTATTTGCTTAAATTTTCAGCTATTGATCCGTTCCCTGAAATGATGGGTCTCCCTGGGGGGTCCACCATGTCTTTATGTAATTTCGGCAAGCTGTAAAAGGTGGGGATTTTCGGATACTCCGTACGAATATAACCCCAAGTGTCCTTATCAATGACGCCTTGTATCACTAGTAGGTCGATAAAAATTTTTCCTAAGGGAGATTTTTGAAGAGGGGGGTAGGGGGAGAGATAAACCAGATAACAGTCAGGTAGACGAGTATGCAGAAACATAATCATTTGAGCCTGTACTTTGCTTTTTTTCACACGTGCACCTTACTCCTGTGAACAGCATTACCAGGGTATGACATGACTCTCGCCCGTGAGCACTGAGCTATCTGCTCAGCTGGTGTATTATATTGAACGGGAGAGATTTGACAAACTCCTGATTGGAGTTAGTGCGGTGTTGTCTCAGGGAGAGAGAAATGTCCTACGACAAGGATGTGCTAGTTACCACCCTTGGTGGGTCCTAGATTAACTTGGCTGGATAGTTTCAACTGGTATACCAACATTATAACATAAACATTGAAAATCATTGAAACAAGTGGTGAGATAGAAAATGACAATACCCGCATGGCCTCAGTGAGGATGGAGGGGGTATAGTTTTGGTGCATATTAGTTGTGTCTATTACCCCCTAATGGTTCAGTGAGACTTTGTTTCTTGGCGGGATCCTTTCTTGGACTACGTTGGTCCCTCGGTCCAGTCAGACTTTGAGGGGCGGATAGTGCTGAGGTGTCCATTAGAATATGAAGATATGCTTATAGGAAATGCATGGCTTCTTCTGGGTGGGAGAAAGACTTGGATTTGCCAAAGGTTTCCGTGAAGCGCAGGATTGCTGGATAGGCCAGAGTAAATTTGATCCCCTTATCTTATAGGGCTGCACAAATGGGTTGGAATGCCTTGCGTCTTCGGGAGACCTCTTGAGTTGATCTAACCCCCCGATGTTCGGGTTCGGTGGGTTAGGCCGAACTTCGGGAAAAAGTCCGGGTTCGGTACCGAACGTTACCCGAACTTTATCCCGGGCCCCGTACCCCATTGAAGTCAATGGGAACCCGAACTTTTAGGCACAAAAATGGCTGTAACAAAGTCCTGGCAAGTACTAGAGGGCTGCAAAAGGAAGTAAAATGGGGGTAAGAGTAGGACAAGTGCCCTACAAAAAAATGGGGATAGGGAAAATAAATTAAAATCAAATAAAAAAAAAATGGGAAGGGGGGGTGGATGTGGAGTAGGAGCCTAGAGGTTGACTAGGCCATGACCGTAGCATTGTAGGTGGAAGTGGCGGTGGTGAAGGAGTAGGAGGAGGTAGCCAACACTGTTTTTTTTTTTTTTTTTTTATAATTGGGGTAGCCCCCAAATTATTGAGGCATATTCAAAAAAACAAGTATACGAATGGCTGTGTGAGTCCGGTCTAAATGTCTATTCTGCACGAGGTACAGACAAGTCTTGTGGGATCCATGCCTGGTTCATTTTAATAAAGGTTAGCTTGTTCATGTTGGCTGTGGACAGGCGGCTGAGCTTGTCTGTGATAACGCTCCCTGCCGTGCTAAACACACGTTTAGACAATACACTGGCTGCAGGGCAGGCCAGCACCTCCAAGGCATAAAGGGCAAGCTCAGGCCATGTGGCCAATTTGGAGACCCAGAAGTTGAATGGGGCAGACCCATCAGTCAGCACGTGTAGGCGTGTGCACACATACTGTTCCACCATGTTGCTGAAATGCTGCCTCCTTCTAAGACCTTGCCTATCAGCTGGTGGTGCTGTTTGTTGTGGCGGGCTGCTTACAAAGCTTTGCCGCATTTCGGCCATGCTAACCCTGCCTTCTGAGGTGCTGGCGGTGCCACAGCTGCGTTGGCGGCCTCTTCCTCCTCCTCCCCTGCCTTCGCCTTGTGCTTCCACTGAGCCCCCAGTGTCATTTGGGAATGCCCTCAGCAGCGCGTCTACCAGTGTGCGATGGTAGTCGTTCTTCCTCTCACGCTCCAGTGAGGGAATTAAGGATGGCACGTGGTCCTTGTAACGGGGATCCAGCAGGGTGGCCACCCAGTAATCGGCACACGTTACAATGTGGGCAACTCAGCTGTCGTTGCGCAGGCACTGCAGCATGTAGTCGGCCATGTGTGCCAGGCTGCCCAGAGGCAAAGACAAGCTGTCCTCTGTGGGAGGTATATCATCTCTGTCCTCCGTATCCCCCCAGCCACACTCCAGTAATGCCCACGAGCTGTGTTGGGTGCCACCCTGCTGTGGTTCCTCCTCCTCCTCCTCCTCATGATCTTCCTCATCCTCCTCGTCCTCGAGAACTGTGCCCTGGCTTAAATATTTTTGACCTGGCCTATGCTGGTGCAGGAACCCACCCTCCCAGCCACTTGCGAATGACTGGCCTGATAACCGTGGAAATGACCCCTCTTCCTCCTCTTCCTCCTCACCCTCCTGTGCCACATCCTCTTCCATCATGGCCCGAAGTGTTTTTTCAAGGAGACATAGAAGTGGGATAGTAACGCTGAGAACAGCGTCATCGGCACTGGCCATGTTGGTGGAGTACTCGAAACGCCACAATACGGTACACAGGTCTCGCATGGAGGCCCACTCGTTGGTGGTGAAGAGGTGCTGTTCCGCAGAGAGACTGACCCGTGCGTGCTGCAGCTGAAACTCCACTATTGCCTGCTGCTGCTCGCACAGTCTCTCTCCAGCATGTGCAAGGTGGAGTTCCACCTTGTGGGCATGTCACATAGGAGGCGGTGAGTGGGAAGGCCGAAGTTCCGCTGCAGCGCAGACAGGCGAGCAGCAGCAGGGTGAGAACGTCGAAAGCGTGCACAGATGGCCCGCACTTTCTGCAGCAGCTTTGACATATCCGGGTAGTTTTTTTAGAAATTTCTGTACCACCAAATTCAGCACATGCACCAGGCAAGGGATGTGCGCCAAACTGGCTAGGCCCAGAGCAGCTACAAGATTTCGCCCATTGTCGCACACCACCAGGCCGGGCTTGAGGCTCAGTGGCAACAACCATTCATTGGTCTTTTGTTCAATGCCCGTCCACAGCTCCTGCGCAGTGTGGGGTTTATCCCCCAAACATATAAGTTTTAAAACAGCCTGCTGTAGTTTCCACCTGGATGTGCTGAAGTTGGTGGTGAAGGTGTTACGCTGAGCGGATGAGGAGGTGGTAGAGGAGGAGGAAGGGCAGTAGGAGAAGGAGGCAACAGGAGGAAAGAGAAATGCCCTGCAATTCTCGGTGGCGGAAGGACATGCGCCAAACTGTTATCCGCCTCAGGCCCACCCGCCACTACATTTGCCCAGTGTGCAGTTAGCGAGATATAGCATCCCTGCCCATGCTTACTGGTCCACGTATCAGTGGTTATGTGGACCTTGCCACAGATGGCGTTGCGCAGTGCACACTTGATCTTGTCCCCAACTTGTTTGTGCAGGGAAGGGATGGCTCGTCTGGAAAAGTAGTGGTGGCTGGGAACCACGTGCTGTGGGACAGCCACCGCCATCAGGTTTTTAAAACTGTCTGTGTCCACCAGACGGAATGACAGCATTTCAAAGGCCAGGAATTTTGAAATGCTGGCATTCAGGGCCTGGGATTGCGGGTGGGTAGGGAGGTACTTCCTCTTTCTCTCCAGTGTTTGGGAGATGGAGAGCTGTAAGCTTTCATGGGACCGTGTGGAAATGCTTGTGGACGGTGGCAGACATGGTGGCATTGCTGTCACATCGTCTGTTTGCTGGATGGCAGGTGACACTGTCACTGTAGAGGTGGAGGAAGAGGCCGAGGTAGCAGCAGAAGAGGAAGCAGGAGGAGGCCGAGACCTTTCTTGGATTTTGAGGTAATTATTCCAATGCAGCTTGTGCCTTGAATTTAGATGCCTGGTCATGCAGGTTGTGCTCAGGTTTAGAACATTTATGCCTCGCTTCAGGCTATCATTGCACAGCTTGCAAACCACTCGTGTCTTGTCGTCAGCACATTGTCTGAAGAACTGCCATGCGGGGGAGCGCCTTTGAGCTGCCTTTGGTGTGCTAGGTCCCTGGGTGCGGTGGGTAGTAGCAGCCGTACTGTGTAGGGGATGCTCACTCCGCTTTTGCAACCTGCTTCCTCTTTTGCTGTGCTTGTGCCTCTGTGCGACCACCACCTCTTCCTCCAAACTGCAAACGTCACTCGCATGACCCTCATTCCATGTGGGGTCTAGGACCTCATCATCCTCCTCCACATCATCTTCCACCCACCCTTCACCACTGCCCTCCTGGTCAGTCTGCACACTGAGGAAAGCTGCAGCAGTTGGCACCTGTGTTTCGTCATCATCAGAGACGTGCTGCGCTGGTGTTTTAATGTCCTCATCCTGCAACAGAAGTGGTTGGGCATCGGTGCACTCAATGTCTTCCACTTCTGGGGCAGGGTTATGTGGATGGCCCACGGAAAGCACACCAGGAGAGTCATCAAAAAGCATAAGAGTCTGTTGCATGACTTGGGGTTCAGACTGCTTGGCTAATTTACAAGGGGCTGAGGTGAAAGACAGATGGCCATGGGGTTCAGGTGCCAACTCTGAGCTTTCATCAAGGGACCGGGAGGGAGACAATGTGAAGGAACTGGAGGCATTTTCAGCCACCCAATCTACTATTGCCTGTACTTGTTCTGGCCTCACCATTCGTTGAGCGGCATTCAGGCCTACCATATAATGTTGAAGGTTCTGTCGGCTACTCGCACCTGAGGAAGGTGTTTCACTTGTGCGTGTAGCTGGCACAGATCGACCACGTCCTCTCCTTCCAACAGGTGCTTCACCAACCCCACCAACACCAGCAGCACCACGACCACATCCCTTATTTGATGCTCTCCTCATTCTGCCCGCAAATTTACTATGTAGCACTATTTATTAATACAAAAAAAATAAATAATAAATTCTTCTTTTTTTTTGGAAAACAGCAACGTAGACGCACTTTTTATTTTTGTGCAAGAAATGCGCCGCTCACACCAACAGCAGGAACCTCTGCCTATAGAACTAGAAGAGCATTATAGAACAATAATCTGTCCCTCACAGGAGCAGCAGGAACCTCTCCCTATAGAACTAGGAGATGATTTTAGAACAATAATCTGTCCTTTACAGCACCAGCAGGAACCTCTCCCTATAGAACTAGGAGATGATTATAGAACAATAATCTGTCCCTTACAGGAGCAGCAGGATCCTCTCCCTATAGCACTAGGAGACAGTTTTAGAACAATAATCTGTCCCTTACAGCAACAGCAGGAATCTGACCCTATAGCAGTAGGCAATGATTTTAGAACAATAATCTGTCCCTTACAGGAGCAGCAGGAACCTCTCCCTATAGAACTAAGAGACAATTTTAGAACAATAATCTGTCCCTTACAGCACCAGCAGGAACCTCTCCCTATAGAACTAGGAGATGATTATAGAACAATAATCTGTCCCTTAGAGGAGCAGAAGCAACCTCTCCCTGTAGCACTAGGAGACGGTTTTAGAACAATCATCTGTCCCTTAAAGCAACAGCAGGAACCTCACCCTATAGCAGTAGGCAATGATTTTAGAACAATAATCTGTCCCTTATAGGAGCAGCAGGAACCTCTCCCTATAGAACTAGGAGACAATTTTAGAACAATAATCTGTCCCTTACAGCACAAGCAGGAACCTCTCCCTATAGAACTAGGAGATGATTATAGAACAATAATCTGTCCCTTACAGGAGCAGCAGGAACCTCTCCCTATAGCACTAGGAGACGATTTTAGAACAATAATCTGTCCCTTACAGCACCAGCAGGAACCTCTCCCTATAGAACTAGGAGATGATTATAGAACAATAATCTGTCCCTTACAGGAGCAGTAGGAACCTCTACCTATAGAACTAGGAGACTATATTAGAACAATAATCTGTCCCTTACAGCACAAGCAGGAACCTCTCCCTATAGAACTAGGAGATGATTCTAGAACAATAATCTGTCCCTTACAGGAGCAGCAGGAACCTCTCCCTATAGCACTAGGAGACGATTTTAGAACAATAATCTGTCCCTTACAGCACCAGCAGGAACCTCTCCCTATAGAACTAGGAGATGATTATAGAAAAATAATCTGTCCCTTACAGCAACAGCAGGAACCTCACCCTATAGAACTAGGAGATGATTTTAGAACAACAATCTGTCCCTCAAAGCAGTAAACTCTACCTAGTCCAGAATCAGATTGTTCTGTAATGCAGGATGAGATCTGCAATCTGTCCCTCAAAGCAGTAGTAGTAGTAATCTCTACCTATTCCAGAATCAGAATGTTCTGTAATGCAGGATTAGATCTGCAATCTGTCCCTCAAAGTAGTAGTAGTAGTAATCTCTACCTAGTCCAGAATCAGATCGTTCTGTAATGCAGGATGAGATTTTATTATATCTGCAATCTGTCCCTCACAGCGCTAGCAGCATCCTCTCCCTGCACTAGCCTGAGAGCATGTGACATGCAGCACTACGTGACTCCAGCTTATAAAGAGGCTGGGTCACATGATGAACTGGCCAATCACAGCCATGCCATTATTAGGCATGTTTTGGCTTCTAAGGGCAAACCAGTGAAACACTTGTTGATTGGCTGCCCTGCTGCTATTCAACAGGCGGGATAAAATACCCAAACCTTTACAGTTCGGGTTCGCTCAACTCTATCACCTGGGCTGAAGACCCGAGTCTTGGCACCCGGATTATAAGCCCTCTCTGGGCCTCCTGGGCTTGCTCCATATGTTCCCATACAAGCTAGCAATCCCCTGGGATGTCTACCATACCGTAGTTCAAAAGGGGAGTAACCTGTAGATGCCTGAGGTACATCTCTTATAGCAAAAATGAGGTATGGCAGCAAGAAATTCCCAATTTCTCCCATCTTTGTCCACCACCTTTTTTTATTCTCAATAGATTTTTATTAATTTTGGGCATAAGAAAACAGGATGACAGTACATTGCAACGGAATCCAGAAATGATGAGTCCATAAAAAACAATGCCACACAAACAACAGAAAATGTAGCTGTAGCGGCAGGTCTAGCTGCAAGGCCCCGATACATCCCTTTAAGAAGGGGGCCCGGAACTTCCGGTTCCGGCGCCGCATGGAGTAGAGGGTCTCTAGCACAGCTCCCGCTCCCGGTCCTAATATCTGCTTAATAGACCTGCCCAGACCCTTCAATCCATCTTCCTGGATTCAGGATAGAACAGAAGTGACCTCCTCCACCCGCTTTGATGGATCGCTTCGTGGAAAAAGTCAGCCCGCGAGCGCCGCCAGGTACCCTGCAAATTGAGACCGGGGATGCGGCCTTGCTCCCCGGCGAAACGAACGAAGCCGCTCTCTCCCGCGGCGGAATGTTCGTTACAAGCACAAACTAAGACCGCTCTCTCACGCGGCGGAACGTTCGCTACCAGCATGGAGGTATCTGGGGCCTCTCCCTCGCCTGGCTCCAGGGATACAGAAGACTACAATAAGATTGCACAGGCTGTGGCAGCAATCTTAGCCCCTATTATAACAGCCACAGTGGAACAGGCTGTCAATGCAGGCATGCTCCTGATCAAAAAGGAGCTGGGAGAGCACGCCTCACGGCTCAATGAAGCTGAGCACAGGATCTCCAATATTGAGGACGAGCTTTACCAGGCACAAGCCACGGAACAGGCACAGGACAAGACAAATCAATACGTCATACAAAAATTGGAGGAATTGGAAAACAGATCCAGGAGGAGCAACTTGAGGTTCGTAGGGGTACCCGAATCCCTCCAACCCTCCGCCATATTGGATTTCTGCGCCAGCCGCATCCCTGAAGCCCTAGGAATGCAGAGACCATGCACGGTAGAAAGAGCGCATCGTTTAGGGGTCTTTTCAGCTGAAAAAAGTCCCCCCGCACAATTATTGCAAAATACTTAAATTATGCTGACAAGGCGGACATTCTATACAAGTACAGACAAGGAAAATCCTTACTAATCGACGGAGTCAAAATCTTGATATTCGCCGACTACTCCATAGAGGTCTCCAAATAGAGAAAAGCTTTTCAACAAATTTGCTCGGCTCTTTACCAGCGCCAGATAAAGTTTACATTAGCCTTCCCGGCAATCCTGCGGTTCAAATCAATAAATGGAGAACAGCTTTCCTTTCAGGACCCCAAAGAAGCTGAAAAATATCTGCGTTCTCTTCAACCTGATTCTCGTATAAAACCAGCTTCCAAAGCCTCTTCGATACCTAGATCACTGGAACAAAGGAGCCCCCGCAAGGACTCTCCAAAATGCCTCAAACCCTCCGGCTCTGCTTCCTCAAGTCTCCCCAGCTGACTTACCTTCCAGCCCCGTCCTGGCTGAATTTTGTCATGACAAATCCCGGTCCCACTCCGGTATTTGACATCTCAACTACCTTTTCTAAACTGCCCCCCCCCCCCTCATCGGGCCAGGTAGTACCTCGTCTTCATTGCTGTTTTCAATGTTTTTTTTTATTTTATCTCGATCCTTGTTATTGACAAATGTTTATATTCTTGAAGTTTCAACAGGTCACTCTTCTTTTTTCTAACATGGGTATCACCCCCCGTCAGCTCTTCACCAAAATCTACCCCCCCTTCGCCACTGGCACTCCATATTATTGGTCTGGGCCCATGGCACTGCTGAATCTAGCATGTGACCGCAGATTGGTAGCTGTCCTATCTCTGTGATCCCATGTGGAAAAAAGCAAAGTCTCCTTTCTCTAATGAATGCTTATCTTCATATCTGCACCTGATTGTTATCACCTTATCAGCAACCTCCCACCCTCTTTTACCCACTCCCCCCCATCACCCCGTGCAACTACTTATCATACTCTGCAACACTCACACACTCACACACTGGATGTTTAGTATCACAACGCCCTTTCTAGTGATTAACTCCCTTTCTATAGACTTAACAACCCATCACATCCCACTACGTATAAAACCTCCATGAAAATCACATCATGGAATGTTAAGGGACTCAGGTCCCCCATTAAGAGACTCAAGGTGCTAAGACACCTCAAACGGCTGAAAACTGATATCGCCCTATTACAGGAAACGCATTTGCCAAAATCAGACTTTCACAGGCTCCAAAAACTCTGGGTGGGCTCGGTAATTGGCTCCGAGGCGGTGGGCCGCAAAGCAGGAGTTATCATCCTAATCCACAAAAATCTCCCATGCCGAGTCCTGACAACTACAACTGATGACCAAGGTCGCTGTATTACAGCCCATATTTGCCTAGGAGATAAGGAAATTCTGATTACAAACATTTATGCTCCCAACAATCCAGGGTCTTCCTTTTTTGGTCCCCTTGCTTCCAACCTATTGAAATCGCCCCACATCCCCCATTTGGTGGGGGGCGATTTCAACTCCGTCATGAATCCAGACGATGACAGATCACACCCTAAATACATTCCAGTAACCCACCCCAGGCTGAAACACTCTCCTTTAGCTGACACCATGGAATCAATCCATATGACAGACATGTGGCGACTATTCCATCCACTAGATAGAGAATATACCTTTTACTCTAATCCCCACAGCGTATTCACTAGAATAGACTATCTTTTTTTGCTCGAGTGACCTAATCCCTCTTGCGAATGACTCCACAATCCACAAAATAGCGATTTTGGATCATGCCCCTATCGCAATCACGTTCAATGACTCATTATCCCAGCCAAATCTCCGCCTATGGCGTTTCCCCTCCTATCTCCATGACAACGCTGACTTCCAGTCTTATATTGCCACTGCCTGGGAGGAATTCTCCTCTACAAACTCCACGCACACGGACAATCCACATCTCTTCTGGGACACAGGGAAAGCCTTCTTAAGAGGGAAGATCATAAGTTATGCCTCCTCTTTTAAGAAAAACTCAATTTCCAAATTTAAAAAAGGCAAGTTCTCGCCTAAAGCTGGCACAGAGAGCTCTGTCCTCCTGCGATTCTCCCCCTAACAGGCGAGAATGGCAAGAAGCTAAGGCTGAATTTGATTCATGGGCGGATATTCTGGAACGGTCCAATCACTCCCAGATGGAAGCCTCCCTATACAGATTTGGAAACAAATCAGGTAAACTCCTTGCCAGATTAGCCAAAGGTCCCATGTCTCCCACTCATATAACCTCCTTGCGAGACCCTCTAGGGTCGATCAAGAACACTCCTCCGGAAATCAGTCAGATCATGCAAAACTTCTACACGTCTCTATACATGTATGCCCCTGAGCAGATTGACTATACCCTGGCAAACAAGCTCCTTGAAAACCTAACCCTACCACAAATCACCTCATCCCAATTAGAATACCTGAACAGTCCCATCTCCACTTCAGATGTCACTATGGCCATTCGCCAACTTAACCCGAACAAAGCCCCGGGCCCAGATGGCTTCACAGGGGAATTTTACAAATCTCTTCAAACAACCTTAATACCCACCCTAGTCAAAGTTTTTAATAGGATTTGGGAAGGAGGGCCCTATTTGCCCTCAGGCAACCATGCTATCATTAAGCTCCTATTCAAAAAAGGCAAGGACTCTCTCGAGCCGGGTTCATACAGACCCATATCTTTGCTTAACTTAGACGTCAAACTTCTCTCTAAAATAGTCGCCAACAGACTGTCTTCTGTCCTACCGGACCTGATTCACAGTGCGCAATCTGGTTTTGTGAGGGGGAGAACCGCCTGCCTAAATATTCGCAAAGTTCTAATGGTCCTTGAGCATGCCAGGAGCCAACCTTGGGGGGCTCTACGTCATCATTACCCTGGACGCGGAGAAGGCTTTTGATAATGTTAATTTTGAATGGTTATCTCTCGTGCTGAAAAAGATGAACTTCTCCGGTCAATTCTGTCATCTGATCTCCTCCATGTATACTTCTCCGGCAGCCAGGTTGGTGGTGGCTGGTCTCCTCTCGGGGGAATTTAAGCTGCATAAGGGTACCAGACAGGGGTGCCCTCTATCCCCTCTTCTTTTCAATCTGGCACTAGAACCCCTGTCCAGACTGTTGAATACATCTGCCCCTCTCCATGGTATTCAAGTAGGAACACAGGAACTGAGGTTGGCCCTGTTCGCCGACGACGTTCTTATATTTTCCAGCAAACCCTCGGTAGACATGAACACCATCAAATCCATTTTCGATGATTTTAGGCTATGTTCAGGTCTGAAGATAAATTACAGCAAAAGTGAAATATTACCCTTGGTTATATCCCCCCCCCCTTCATGGACCAAACACTCACCCTTCTCTGTCGCCAAATCCCACATCACATATCTGGGGATAAAGATAGGAAAGATACCCTCCTCTATCTACACTCTAAACTACCCTCCTCTAATTCATAAGATCACTACGGAACTAGAGAATTGGATGGATCTGCCTCTTTCGCTCCTGGGGAGGTGCCACCTATTTAAAATGGTCAGCTTTGCGCGGTTGCTCTATCCTTTACAAACTATACCACTCCTCCTTGAGCATAAAGATATCCACACCCTAAACTCAGCCATTTCCAAATTCATATGGAAACGCAAAAGACAGCGCATCGCCATGTCCAAGCTGCACCTTCCCAGGAGAGAGGGAGGTATTGGTTTGCCAAATATTAGATTATACAATTTAGCCTGTCTGATGAGGGTGGGCCTGGACTGGATTTCCAAGTCATCTCGGTTCTCAAACTTTTCTCTTGAATCCTCAATGGCGCACCCCTACTCTTTGGCGACCTTACTCCACTCACAATGGAAACAACTTTTACCCAGACTCCAACACAACCTTCTACTGAGGGATACATCTATAGCATGGAGGGAAATACGCAAGCTGTTAAAACTGCCTTTTAACATCTCGAGATCCCTCCCAATCCAAGAAAACCCTTCCTTTCTCCCGGGACTTGCTCAACACCCCTATTCGATATGGCAAGGAAATGGGCTAACACACTTTGCTTCCATCTGCGATCTGGACACGGGAAAGGCACTGCCCTTCAAAACTGTGGCTCAATAATACTCTCTTCCTCCCTCCCATCTTTTTTACTACTGGCAATGTTCTAATTTCATCACCTCATCTGCCAGGGACGGACCAAAGAGATTCCAACCTTCAATTATGGATGACCTCCTTCTATCAAATACTTTTAGCATCTCAGACATCTACAAACCCCTACTTAGCAAATCAATCCCCGCTCTCTCCTCAACCTCCTCTGCCAACTGGAGCAAGGACTTCCATGATCCCGACCTAATGCACAAAATTCTATTGGGATACAACAAGCTCTTGAAATTGGTACCATGCGAATACTGGAGGGAGACACAAATGAAAATCATTCATAGAGCACATATCCCCTTCCTCAAGGCCAAGAACTCTCCACAATCCATATATTGCCCACACTGCAAACAAGAGAAACCTTCCCTAACACACCGCTTTTGGTCCTGCTCAGTCATATCCTCCTTCTGGGACAAAATCATAGCATTTATCCGAGAAATTACTCAGCTGCGCATTCCCAAAGACCCCCTTCTTCTGATATTTGGCCATTGGGACAAACAACTATTGCTGTGGTCAGAGGACAACAACCGTTCCCACAAGGACTGGACTCTCCTTTGCCTCTTCGTGGCCCGCAGGGTCATTCTTAAAAACTGGCTTTCAGCGACCTGTCTAACCGCCACGCAAGTCAAACTGGAACTATCATCCCAACTGCACAAGGAAAAAAATATTAACAGATTTCAACTGCCTTACAGCTAAAGACCGTTTCCTACTACGCTGGAGCACTTTCTTCATCGCCACTCATCCCTCCAGGAATTTAGTTTCCCTCGACAACTCCTTCACCTACTTTCACCATTAACACTCCAGTCGCCGCCCGGAAGATGTCCACTGAAGCTTGATTACCATCTCCATCTCCTATCCATAACCGGACGAGGACTAATCATGAAGTTAGTCACTATAGCCCTACCAGATGCAAATCCAGTACTCTACCTTTTCACATTTTTCTACCTTTTCACATTTTTCTTCCCTTCTCATCGCCAACAATCCGCCTTCTCAAGACCTTGGTGTTGCAGAACCCCCCCCCTCTCCCTCCCCCCTCCCCATTCTATGTATGAGTCTAGAATATTTTACACTGGTACAGATCAAGATCCATCCATTTCTTATAATTATTTGTACATTGTTATACTTTCACTTTACTCCATTACCTCTGCTTTCTATATTAAAATGTTATTACGGGCATTGGGGATTACCCCCCCCCCCTAATGCTGGCAATTGTATTGTGCATTTAAAAAAACTCAATAAATTCTTTTGAAAAAAAAAAAAAAGAAGGGGGCCCCCAGATCCCGAGACGCCCTATGTGAATTAGGATCGGGTACATCGTACCCCTACCAATTCACCAAAAAGTGTCAAAAAAAGAAAAACAATGCAGGAGACAATCAGGAACAAGTCCTTTATTAAAAAAGAAAAAAGTGTCCCCCCCATCGCAATCCATCGTCAATCATGGTGAGCGAAGGACCTAAAAAAAAACGCAACATCTCCTCCTCCATGTGAGGTCTCCCGCCGACTGAGCTCTGTTTGTTATGAGAGATTATTTATAGTGAAGGGTGGGGCCACCCGGTGATGTAAGCGAGTGACCTGCCTCCTCTGACATCACATGATGTCATAAGGGGCGGGGTCAACTGCTTAAGTCGCCGGGTGGCCCTGTCCTGCCATATAAATAATCTGTCATAATAAACAGTGAGCAGACGGCGGGAGCCCTGCCAACGAGAAGGAACTGTGAGTGCCGTCTGCACGCCATGCATTATGGGGCACTCTGCAGCGTCGGAGTCGCCCCATAATATTGTAGGTCATTAGGGGGGGCGAACAAATGGCCAAATGGCCCGTTTGTTCAGCTATCCGCCGAACAGGCAAACAACAGAAATTTGGCCCGAACTTATGCTCGAGCCGAACTGTTCGCCCATTCTTAGTTGGCATTGCCAGTAAAGTCTCTCTATCCTTCCAAGGTTTCAAGAGATTAACATGATATGGTGGGGGTGAGGTTTGGGACTTTGAATGAAGCATGGCTATCCAAATTCCTATGCTTCCATCCCTATTGGTTGCACATAAAAGAACGTGAGGCGGGACTTTGAATGAGGCGCACACTGGTGAATAAAGAATACTTAGATATGAAAATAGTGTGATTTATTTTCCATGCATATAAACGTATCAATGTGAGACCATGCTCTACAGAAATACACTAAAAAATATACATAACACTTGTCATTTCACATTGCAGTAAAAAATGTTTTTCCTATTTGTACACGCATATTCATATTGTTCTTTATGGCTGATAGCCACCTAATAAGCCAACATAAATGATAGATTCTTAACCGTGCCAGAGAGGTTCCATGTCAATTCATATAAAATAAAAATTATCATATAGCCTTTGGGCAGAAAAAATAGGACCGTTCTTAGCTTGACGCATTTCGTGACTGTGGGTACCTCTTCAGGAGCAAGCCTATTCTATAATGAAAATATATACATATGTGATATCATTCCAAGCAAAAGGATTACATTTGTATCAGTACATTATAAGGGGTGACCCCCAATATACATGAACTTACAAAACTGTCAAGGTGCTGGGAGCAAGATGCATGTGCCTGAGATCGCATGCCCACCGGGGTCATCATTTCCGGGAGCCCTGGGGGCTTTTGTAGCGGCAACACACCACATAGAGCCGCACCCACGGTCAGCAGTGATCTGATGGGATCCAAAATGAATGTGTTCTGTGATTGTGGGAAATATCTGTGAAATAATGTACAAATGGAGTTGAAATTGTCAGTGAAGTGCAAAGTGTGTAACTTAAATGAAAAAAAAAAGAGGGAAATAAAGGAAAGAAAAGGTGAGGAATAGTTCAGGAGTAGTAGGGCAGAGATGAAACAGATAGAAAAGGCCAGGAAGTGAGGAAAGGCAACCAGCAAAGTGAGCATAAAATAGACTAGGGCAGTCAAGCATACGTTGGGTAGTGTGATGTGGTGTCCAGGAGGGAACATGATAGAGTGGACAAGTAGGTGAGTCTGACCCACCGCGTGATGGAGCCCCACATGGGAGC
The DNA here is from genome assembly GCA_018402905.1 of Glandirana rugosa. Classification (NCBI taxonomy): domain Eukaryota; kingdom Metazoa; phylum Chordata; class Amphibia; order Anura; family Ranidae; genus Glandirana; species Glandirana rugosa. The sequence continues at coordinate 406,427 of BLSH010068803.1, forward strand.
CTCGCCCCAGGCCAGCCCCCAATGTCACACTAGCGCGTGAATGGGAGAGGGAGGCGCCATCATCCTGGGTGGCTAAAGCCGCTCGGAAATTGGAGCCAAATCAAAATTCCCGCGCGTAGATGGAAAAGGCCCCACCCGGCAAGGCAGCGCCACCAGGATGCTGCCTGAAACTGGTGTGCATGTGTGACGTTGACATGCATTGGAAGGCGCCCGCCCAACCCACATGGTGGATGGGGAGGAGCGGGAGCCCCCAGTGCGCATCGCAGCTCCCAGATCTGACGAGCAACCCAATGGCCTATGCTAAGATCCCAGACCACACAGCAGCCAACACCAGCATGGAGAAAAAGGTTAAATAGATGCATGCCAAGGAATCGCCACAATCATATAATGGGATATTGGACTAAATATGAAGGATGTAACTAGAAATAACTGCCATAGAGACACATGGGAATAGCAACTGGTAGCAAAGCGCACCCCCATCCCTGATTGGTTGTAATATGGTGGGGGTGAGGTTTGGGACTTTGAATGGCTATCCAAATTCCTATGCTTCCATCCCTATTGGTTGCATATAAAAGAATAGGAGGCGGGACTTTGAATGAGGTGCGCAAAGTAAAGAATACTTAGATATGAAAATAGTGTCATTTATTTTCCATACATATAAACGTATCAAAGTCCTGCCTCCTGTTCTTTTATTAACATGATATATTTGCTCTGGTTTCCTTTTCCCTGGCTCGTAAACGTTGTAGTTTACTTCCCCTACTCTTTCCATAATTTTAAAGGGACCTTGCCACTTTGCTAGGAATTTACTCTCAACTGTAGGGACAAGTACCTGCACTCTATTACCAGGGCTGAAGACCCGGGTATTGGCACTCGGATTATAAACCCTCTCTGGGCCTCCTGGGCTTGCTCCATATGTTCCCATTCAAGCTAGCAATCCCCTGGGATGTCTACCATACAGTAGTTCAAAAGGGGAGTAACCTGTAGATGCCTGATGTACATCTCTGGCAAACATGAGGTATGGCAGCAAGAAATTCCCAATTTCTACCATCTTTATCCACCACCATTTTTTTATTTTCAATAGATTTTTACTAATTTTCGGCATAAGAAAACAGGATGACAGTACATTGCAACGGAGTCCAGAAATGATGAGTCCATAAAAAACAATGCAACATAAACAACAGAAAATGTGTGGCCCTCCATACAATCAGATTGCCCTGTGGCTGCTGCCATTGGAGGGGACGCTCATAAGGAAGAAAACAAGATTATCCTTATGCAGCACCCCGAGTGGGAGCAAACTGTGCTGTGGTGGTGTGAATGTCCCCCCTACCATCAGGCAGACAGCCCCAGGGAAGCCACAGGAGCCGATGTGCCGAGCCCTAAAGAAATAGAATGATCGAACCAGAACATTGCTCAAGCGGCGATGGAGGATAAAACCATCGAAGACTTAACAGGGATGGTAATTGTGTAGTAGCCAGAGATAACAAGTGAGTACTCTGACCTGTGGATGAACCTCAGATGAGAAATAGGAGGAAAAAGGAAAAGTACCGAGGACAGAAGAGAAGAAAAGAGAAAGAGGGGGAGGAAAGAGAAGTGATGGTGACAGGGGGTGGACTTATCTGCTGACAAAATAAGTCTAGTGTGATCGCAGCGGATCAAGCTCAAGAGGTGTATGCAAGCCAGGGTTCACATATTGCGTCATGTCTCTCCATGGAGTCCATGAGAATGCTAGCCGTCTTTTCTTGCGTTATAATCCAAGAAATGTTCTTTTTAACCTGGCTGAAAGAGACATGGGGGCGTTTCCAGGCTATAGCAATAAATATTTTTGCACTGATCAGGATGAAGGTTATGAGGCATTTGGTTAGTTTAGGAATCTCAGGATCCATAGAATTTAGTAGGGCAATTTGGGGGGATTCCTGAATTGGGAGACCCGTTATTTTCCTAAGGAGATGAAAGATTCTATGCCATAGACCTCTAATCTTGGGGCATTCCCACCAGGTGTGAATCGGGGCAGTGAGGCCGCACTGGCGGAAGCATAGGGGAGAAGAGTTCGGGAAAAGTTTGGTGAGTCTAGAGGGAACCAAGTACCAACGCGCCAGAACCTTCAGATTGGCTTCAACCGGCTAAGTATTGTAGATGCCCTCTGTGGCCGCAGAGAATACCCTGTGCCAGTTATCAAGATTCCAGTCAAGGACTTCCGGTTCCGGCGCCACATGAAGAGGTAGCGTGAAGTGGCGGCTCCGGTACCCAGGCTTATAAAACCTGCAATAACTCAGCCACGGGCGACTTCTCCACGGCTCACAGCCTCTCATCGCCTCCCGGGAGCGGCTCGGATGGACAGGTTTGTCGTACATGGCGGTACCCCCGCCAGCGCGCAGAGCAGAGACGACTCCCTGGGAGCCGGCTCACACGCGGCCAATATGGCGGAGGAACAGAGGCCTGCTACGGCCGCGGCTCTCAATGCTGCCTCACCCGCCCCACCATGGGACGCCACCGAGGCACAATACGCCAAGCTGGCGCAGACGGTGGCTGCGCTCCTTTCTCCCACCATTGCAGAAGCAGTAGAGAGGGCTGTTCAAGCAGGCATGGGGCAGCTAACCAGGCAGATAGGCGAGCATACAAAACGGCTGGGAGATCTGGAACAGCGAACATCAGATTTACAAGATGAGCTGGAATCCTCCCAAGCCACTGAGCAGCAGCTATTACAAACTCAGCATTACATTCTAGAAAAGCTCGATGACCTCGAGAATAGAACAAGAAGGAACAATCTAAGATTTATTGGCCTTCCTGAAACCTACAACAACAATGCTATTTCAGACATGTGTGCTAATCGTATCCCCCAAGCTCTGGGCATTACAGGGGCTTGCACTGTTGAAAGGGCTCACCGCTTAGGCTCTCCCTCAAACGATCGCCGCTCCCCCCGCCCAGTGATAGCAAGATTCCTGAATTATGCAGATAGGGTGGCTATTCTAAAATCCTTCAGAAACGCCAAGTCCCTCCACATTGATGGGCATAAAATACTTGTTTTTG
>BLSH010068803.1:423165-445271 GCA_018402905.1 Glandirana rugosa
AGTCACCCCCACTATGGGAGTGACGAAGTACTTCGGGATCATTCCTCTATAAAAGGTGTGAAAACCTCAAATACCCTTTTGTCTTCCTCCGTCCTCCTGTCTGTAGGGTGACGATTCCTTTGTGACCGTGAGTGAGATCTGTGAAAACTAACGTTTTAACTTTCATTTGACAACCACACATCTCAACTCGCTTGAAGATCTTCAGGCCCAAGACGACCTGGGGCTTGGGGTAACTTTAGTTACCTCTGGGCCTGAAAATCCATGTTTTTCACAACATTTTATCAGGACCTTCCAGGATCTCCAGACGTTTTCCTTCCTTTACACCCATTCCCACCCTGTTCACTGGATATTTCTTTACCCCTTGTTAATTAATACTTTTCAGACCCATTTTGAAGATGATCTCCATTTTTGCATTTTTCATGTTTTTATTTTTTTTTAAATATTTAAAGTTATTTCCCTGTCCCCATTTCTTTATAGGTCACTTGTCCCACCCTTACCCACATTTCCTTCCTTTTGCAGACCTCTAGGACCTTCCAGGACTATTTTACAACACTTTTTGTACCTAAAAGTCCGGGTCTCCATTGATTTCAATGGGGTTCGGGGTCCAGCAGAACCCGGACTTCTAGAAGTTCGCTCAACTCTACACACCAACAGTTTACTTTCAATTTTGCAATCAAAAGTGTCTAGAGTGAGTGCCAGTGTTTCCTTAGCAGTGGGATGTCTGTCCTCCTGCCTCCTTCTGTTTTCCCATAAACTCCAAAAGTGTGGAAAATATCTCCTTACTAGGGCTTCATGAAGCAGTGAGGGTATCACCCCCACTGAATGCATTACCATGCCCCAAGGGGTATCAATCTCAAGCACAACAGTCTGGTAGTCACGTGTTTCACCATGTATGCAAATAACCCCAATAGTGCTAGGGTGTAACTTTGCGGGATTTACACAATCGCCTTTGACTACCACACTACCAGAATCTAACAGAGCTCTGACTGGCTTTCCAGCAACTGAAATTACACACATTTGCTTTTTGCATATGTTCCTGGCATGTTGCAGTACATGTCACCTGTGCAAAAAGAGACGTGTGTTTTTTGAAGTAAGCATTATCACATTGCATTGGTTCATCATTTAGGGAACAGTTAGCAGCAATATGACCAAACGCATGGCAGCGATAATATTTTGTATTTTCTGTACCCAGTCCTCTAAACTGCCTGAGAGACCTTCCTGACCTATTTGGCCAGTCTCTAGGTCCTAAGCCCATAGTTTCATTATCTGTTGCAACAGTCTTGTAATTTTTCCACACGCACTTTAACAATGGAACAGTGTTACTGGATCCTCCAGGAAATTTTTCACCCCTAGAGACATTGGAGTGGGGCATGGATGGGTTCAACAAGTCATTTTAAGCAGTATATCTCTCCACCAGGTCCACCAGCTGGTTTGCAGTCTTACAGTCCCCATGGCTGACCCATTTCCTTAAAGTGGCAGGGAGCGCCCTTAAATAATGGTCCATGACCACACGCTCCACACTCTTAGGGACCAGCAAAGTCTCTGGCTTCAGCCATTTCTTGGTGAGGTGTATCAAGTCAAACATTTGGGAGGGGGTAACTTGTCAGTACTGTATGACCGGCGATGGAACCGTTGAGCCAGGACTGCAATGGTGACGCCCATGCTTGCAAGCATCTCGGCTTTCAGTGTCTCATAATCCTGGGCAGCCTCTGATTCCAGGTCATAATAGGCCTTTTGGAGTTCTCCTGTCTAAAAGGGTGCTAGCAGTTCTGCCCATTGCTCTTTTTGCCATCCTTCTCGAACATCAACTCTTTCAAAAGTTGCTAGGTACACTTCCACATCATCTGCAGCTGTCATCTTCTGCAGGAAATATTCAATATAAAATTGCACAGTATGCAAAAAGGGGGGGGGGGGGGGATGGGACTTTAAATGAAGCATGTGTTGGTCAAGAGGTAGCATTGATGGATATATGAGACGATAATTAAATCAGTTCATTCATTTATTAATGCAAATTGTCACATAAAATCATATAAAGTGTGCTTAATTGGTAAAACATGATAGTCTGGTTCAATTATGAATAGAAACAATCACATAACTACACATATAAGATCACAGAGGATGTTATCAATAGGTAGAAAATGATGGCAAAAATTAAGAATCATACAATGACATAAGTGAATTTCTCCTTCCATCAATTTCGTGTATGTGTACAAACATTAATTATAAGGTAAAAGCTGCATGGCCATAACCTTGAATTCCCTAGGGTACTTCCCTGCGTAAAGCCATGAAAATTGTATACAGTAAAGTATCATTAGCGCGTGGTGGTGACAGAAACACAACATATGGTAGCTCTACGCGTTCCGTGGCCACTCGTCAGGAGCAAGTGTGTTTGGGTCTGCAAAAAAAATAAAACTACTAAGATCAACTACTAAGATCAAACTGTTATCCACAGGCCAGGTGGGGCTACAACAATTCTTGGGCAGTCCCCACATGGTAACACATGAGATACTCACACGGTCTGCGCGCTGGCAACACAATGCCGGACGCGGCCGGCCCCCAGACAGGCCATGGCCAGGGGCTGTGCTGGCGGGCAAGGTGGCGGTGCTCCACACAAGCAACCCCCAAGGCGGAACCGGGCACCGGGATAGGAGGGTGGTGAGGAAATAGCTGGCACGCACCATTTTCTGTTCCACCGGTAAAGGACTTGCGGACCATTTCTTTAAATCCACCAGAGCCTCTGCAAACTGGCGATTCATCTCCATCTGGGCTGCAATGGCCTGGCGATTCGCCTCATGCCGCTGGAAATTTGCCTCCTGCTGCAGTGCAGTGGCCTCTGCTATCTGGCAATTGGTTTCCTTCTGCTGGCGATTTGCCTCCTGTTGCTGATGATTGTTCTCCGCTGGGTTGCAGTGGCCTGTGGCTTTTAGTACATTCTCCATCTTTCCCCTTGTTTAGGAAGATGCCCGCTGAAAATCCATCATGTGTGGAGGGTTAGCTATATAGGGATCACCTTCCCTGAGAAAAGGGTAGTCGAATGGCAGATTTTCTTAAAAGCTGGCACGTAGCCAGTTTTATTTTTAGAAGGTTGCATGAAAATCAAACAAACAAAATAGAAAATAAATCCTTGCCATCCAAGCTCTTACTAAACATTTCAGTTTTCCTAACTGAGCGGTGAAGGGCTTCTCCCAGTCACCCACAAAACAAGGACAATGCAAACCTTTTTGTTTCAGTCATAAAAGCAGACTTCAGTACAGCAGCTCTCTCAGGCTTGATGGCTCCTGAGTCCAAGACCAGAGCAAAACTTTACTCTCCTCCTGATTATTAATACCACCTGCTGGTGGACACCAATGGACCACAAAATCTGGTCCGCAACCAACCCTGCCAAGGTGGCTGGTAAAACCCATACCAGATTCCACTGCAAATGAACGCATGCAAGGTGACACATATCGTCCATTGATCAGCTCGCCCCTCATAACATTACAATATACAGTATCTCACAAAAGTGAGTACACCTCTCACATTTTTGTAAATATTTTATTATATCTTTTCATATGACAACACTGAATTAATGATAATTTGCTACGATGTAAAGTGTACAGCTTATATAACAGTGTAAATGTGCTGACCCCTCAAAATAACTCAAGGCACAGCCATTAATGTCTAAACCACTGGTAACAAAAGTGAGTACACCTCTAAGTGAAAATGTCCAATTTGCGCCCAAAGTGTCAATATTTTGTGCGGCAACCATTATTTTCAAGCACTGCCTTAACTCTCTTGGGCATGGAGTTCACCAGAGCTTCACAGGTTGCCACTGGAGTCCTCTTCCACTCCTCCATGATGACATCATGAGGCTGGTGGATGTTAGAGACCTTGCTCTCCCCCACCTTCCATTTGAGGATGCCCCACAGATGCTCAAAAGGGTTTAGGTCTTGAGACCTGCTTGGCCAGTCCATCATCTTTAAGCTCAGCTTCTTTAGCAAGACATTGATCGTCTTGGAGGTGTGTTTGGGGTTGTTATCATGTTGGAATATTGCCCTGCAGCCCGGTCTCTGAAGGGAGGGGATCATGCTCTGCTTCAGTATGTCACATTGCATGTTAGCATTCATGATTCCATCAATGAACTGTAGCTCCCCAGTGCTGGCAGCACTCGTGCAGCCCCAGACCATGACACTCCCGCCACCATGCTCGACTGTAGGCAAGACACACTTTGTACTTTTGTACTCCTGACCTGGTTGCCGCTACACACGCTTGACACCATCTGAACCAAATAAGTTTATCTTAGTCTCATCAGACCACAGGACATGGTTCCAGTTATCTATGTTCTTAGTCCGCTTGTCTTCAGCAAACTATTTGCGGGCTTTCTTGTGCATCATCTTTAGAAGAGGCTTCCTTCTGGGATAACAGCCATGCAGACCAATTTGATGCAGTGTGTGGCGTATGGTCTGAGCACTGACAGGCTGACCCCCCACTCCTTCAACCTCTGCAGCAATGCTGGCAGCACTCATATGTCTATTTGCCAAAAACAACCTCTGGATATGACGCTGAGCACGTGCACTCAACTTCTTTGGTCGACCATGGTGAGGCCTGTTCTGAGTGGAACCTGTCCTGTTAAACTGCTGTATGGTCTTGGCCACCATGCTGCAGCTCAGTTTCAGGGTCTTGGCAATCTTCTTATAGCCTAGGCCATCTTTATGTAGAGCAACAATTCTTTTTTCAGATCCTCAGAGAGTTTGTCATGAGGTGCCATGTTGAACTTCCAAAGACCAGTATGAGAGAGTGAGAGCGATAACACCAAATTTAACACACCTGCTCCACATTCACACCCGAGACACACTAATGAGTCACATGCCACCGGGGAGGGAAAATTGCTAATTGGGCCAAATTTGGACATTTTCATTAATGGCCGTGTATTAAGTTATTTTGAGGGGACAGCAAATTTACACTGTTATACAAGCTGTACTCTCACTACTTTACATTGTAGCAAAGTGTCATTCCTTCAGTGTTGTCACATGAAAAGATATAATAAAGAATAAAATATTTACAAAAATGTGAGGGGTAAACACTTTTGTGAGATACTGTAAATTCCAATAAGCTCCCCACCCCCAGACCCCCACAACCACAGCCCAGGGTTAGGGGGAAGAGGTTCTTGTTCCCATCAAAATGGGGACAAAGTGCTTTGGGGTGGGGGGGTGCCCATTTCCCCCTGCCCTGAAGCACCCATACTCCCCATGTTGAGGGCATGTAGACTGGTACAGTTCCAGAGGGGGGGCTCGCTTGTCCCCCCCATCCTGAATGGCTAGGTTGCATGCTCGGATAAGGGTCTGGCTTGGATTTTAAGGGGGACCCCACGTCAATTTTTTCTTTAATTTTGGCGCGGGGTTCCCCTTAAAGTCTAAACCAGCCCCGAAGGGCCTGGTATGGACTGGGGGGGCCCTATGCAATTTTTTTCAGTGATTTTTTTGTATATTCCCGGGAGCTGGCAATACATTAGAGCCGCGATTTTAAATAACAATTTTTCCTATGGAAATGTCATTTTGCTCTGGCTATGTTCTACACATCACAGAGATGCACCCTTTTACAGGCAGACTAAGGAGACCCCGCAGGCACATTATTTAACCACCATGTCATATAGAAACACAGCCGCAAGGTGGATCAATTGTTCTGGGAGGGCGTACTATAATATCCTCCCAGAATTGTGCTCCCGGGAGCATCCATGACCGCCCGGTCCGTGACACCCAGCGCATAAGGGATCGTGGTAAATGGCCTGCTCGCAGTGGCCTTTTACCATGTGATCTCTCCGTCAAATGACGGAGCGATCAGATGTAAACAAGCCGGCGGATATCTGCCTTGTCTCTCCCCTCTCCGCACTGATCGGTGCAGTGTGAGAGGAGAGGGGGAGAGATCAGAAGCATTGGTGCTGTGGGCAGGATCTGAAGTGCCCACAGCACTGCTATGTGCCAGTCTGGACCCCCCATCCATCCATACATGCTCACCCATCCAACCCCATCCATGCTTACCCATCCAGCCTCATCCGTCACCCATGCATCCGTGTTCACCCATCCAGCCATGCTCACCCATGCATCCGTGTTCACCCATCCAGCCATGCTCACCCATACAGCCATGCTCACTCATGCATCCATGCTCACCCATGCATCCGTGCTCACCCATCCAGCCACACTCACCCATCCAGCCTCATCCGTGCTCACCCATGCATCCATGCTCACTCATGCATCCGTGTTCACCCATGCATCTGTGCTCACTCATGCATCCATGCTCCCCCATGCATCCATGCATCGCCATCCATCTGTGCTCACCCATGCATCCAAGCTCACACATGCATCCATGTTCACCCATGCATCCGTGCTCACCCATGCATCTGTGCTCACCCATGCATCCATGCGTCGCCCTCCATCTGTGCTCACCCATGCATCTGAGCTCACATATGCATGCATGCTCACCCATGCATCCGTGCTCAGTCATGCATCCGTGCTCACCTATGCATCTGTGCTCCACCATCCATCTGTGCTCACCTATGCTTCTGTGCTCACCCATGCATCCATGCTCAACCATGCATTCATGTTTAGCCATGAATCCATGCTCAGCCATGCATCCATGCTCCGCCATCCATCTGTGCTCACCCATGCATGCATGCTCACCCATGCATCCATGCTCAGCCATGCATCCGTGCTCAGCCATGCATCTGTGCTCTGCCATCCATCTGTGCTCACCCATGCGTCCATGCTCACCCATCAATGCATGCTCACCCATGCATCCATGCTCAGCCATGCATCCATGCTCAGTCATCCCCCATCCACGGCTCATCCACCCCCATTCGTGTTAATTTATGCCTAATTCATGCTCATCCATACCACATCAGTTCTCATCCGTGACACATCCATGCCACTACAGTGCCCATCCATGGGACTACAGTGCCCATCCATGTCACTACAGTGCCTCACAATACTGTAATAGGTAGTCAAATGAACAACTTTGTGTAAAAAAAAAAATGCATTTTCATTTTCTTTCCACATTTTCCAAAAACTTGTGGAAAAAATGACGTGAAAAAGACTCATTATGCATCCTAGAATATACGTTGGGGTGTTTACTTTCCAAAATTGGGTACTTTTTTGGACGGTTCCATTGTCCTGGTGCTCCAGGACCTTCAAAAGTGCAAGAGGTAGTCAGGAAATTATATGTGTAATTTATATGTGTAATTTAATATAGAACGCCTGATGGCGCTCCCTGCATGTTGGGCTTCTGTATGTGGCCAGGGTGTGTAAAAGTCTACACATGGGGTATTGCCATACTCAGGAGGAGTAGTAGAATGTGTTTTGGGGTGTAATTTGTGGTATACATATGCTGGGTATGAGAAATAACCTGTTAATATGACAATTTTGTGGGGAAAAAAACAGAAAAAAATCTTCATTTTGCAAAGAATAGTGGAAAAAAATTACAACTTCAAAAAACTCACCATGCCTCTTATTAAATACTTTGGACTGTCTACTTTACAAAAAGGCGTCATTTGGGGGTATTTGTACTTTCCTGGCTTGTTAGGGTCTCAAGATATGAGATAGGCCGTTAATACATCAGGTGTGATCAATTTTCAGTGTTTGGCACCATAATAACTTTCACAAAGACCAAATAATATACACTTATTAGGCCTCATACACACGGACGTTTCTTAAAAAATAAACAAAACGTCGGGCCCGACATCAAGGAAAAAAAATCTGCGTTTTTCGGCGTTATGCATCGACGTTAGTGAGCATTAGTGAGTGTCGGCGTCAATAGGCGTTTTTTAAAAAATCATCCCTCTGTTATTTTTCAACCTAAAAACGTTGGCGTCAAAAAATGCCGGTTAACGCCGGTACAATATTAGTTGGCGTTTGTTGGCGTTTTGCGGCGTCGGCGTCAAAAAATGCCAAAACATTACAGCCTCAGAACGCACTGCCCGTGGGTTCTAGTTTCAGCTCACTAACACCGACACCATCTACAGCCCAAAATGTCAGCGTTTTTATGGGGCCATTGACTAACATGGAGAGCTGCAAAAAACGCCAGAAAACTAAGGCGTCAAAAAACGTCCGTATGTATGAGGCCTTTGGGTTATTTTTACCAAAGATATGCAGCAGTATAAATTTTGGCCAACATTTATGAAGAAAAATTAGTCATTTGCAAAATTTTATAATAGAAACAAAGAAAAATGCATTCTTTTACATAATTGTTGGTCTTTTTACATTTATAGCGCAAAAAATTAAAAACCCCAATGGTGATTAGATACCACTAAAAGAAAGCTCCATTTGTGTGAAAAAAAGGACAAAAAATTCATATGGGTACAGTGTAGTATGACTGAGTAATTGTCATTCAAAATGTGAGAGCACTGAAAACTGAAAATTGGTCTAATTAGGAAGGGGGTTTAAGTGCCTAGTGGTTAAAGGATTTTTTCTTTTATTTTTCACTTTAAGCATTATTAAAATCACTGCTCATTTAAAAATGATGTTTTTTACAAACTTATTTTTCATTGATACATGTTCCCTATAGCAGGACCTGGACCCCTATAACCATTGTATGCCCAATTACTCGCATATAAGCCTTCAAAATGGCCACTTTTGATTTGTGACGTTCGGGTCCTATTGACTTCAAAGAGGTTTGTTGTTCAGGTCCGATATTCGAAAGTTCCAGTGTGAACCGAACAGGGGTCCATTCAGCCCATCCCTAATGCCAACCCCCAAAAGGGCATGTCCCCTTTGACTCCGGAAGTACCCATAATTGAAACATTGTCAGTGGTCTAACAGAAAGATGCTAAAGAATTTGTGAATAAGAATAGAGACTTTTTCTATCACCTGTCCGGACTGACCAGAGTTATACAGCATGACATAATTAGAGAACCAGGTGTCCGCCTAAATGTAAAGCCCTATTGAATACCTGAGGCTAGGCATGAAGCAGTTGTAAATGAAATAAAGAACATGTTAGAGCTGGACGTGTTAGAGGAGTCCCACAGTGTTTGGTCAAGTCCCATAGTATTGGTCCCAAAACCAGACGGAAAGATAAGGTTTTTAAATGATTTTCAGAAAGTTACAGCGTGTTCATTTGATTCATACCCAATGCCTCTGGTCGACGAGCTTGTTGACAGATTGGGTGGTGCCCACTATATAACTACACTAGATCTGACTAAAGGTTATTGGCAGATACCCTTAACAAAGTCTGTGAAAGAGAAAACTGTATTTTTCTACCCCTGAGGGGTCATTCCAGTATAAGCAAATACCTTCTGGCTTGCATGGTGCTCTTGCCTAATTCCAGAGAATGATGGATAAGACCTTAAGACCGCATCACCAATACGCAACCGCCTATATGGGCGATGTAGTCATCCACAGCCCAGATTGGGAATCCCATTTGCCCTGGGTGCAAGCAGTAGTAGAATCTCTTAGGAAAGCAGGTCTCACTGCCAACCCCAGAAAGTGTGCAATAGGCATGGAGGAGGCCAAATACCTTTGCTACATTATTGGCCAGGGGCTGATCAAACCAGATCAATAAAATCGTGGCAGTTAAAAAGTGGCCCCAACCTATAAATAAAAAGCAAGTTGTGCATTTCTTGGGATCACAGGGTACTACAGATGCTTTATTGCAAATGTTGCAACCGTTGCAGCCCCACTGACAGATCTGACGAAGGGTAGAGCGTCGGTCATGATCAAGTGGAATCCAGAGTCAGAGTAGGCATTTGAAATGTTGAAGTAAGCCATTTTTGCACAACCTGTGCTCATGACTAGTGTTGAGCGAACCCGGACTGTAACGTTCGGGTCCGTACCGAACTTTGGGGTGTCCGGGACCCGGACCCGAACACGGACGTTTCAAAAAACGTTCGGGTTCTGGGTTCTGGTAGTTGATCACGCATGTTGAATAGCTGCAGGGCAGCCAATCAACAAGTGTTTCACTGGCTTGCCCTTAGAAGCCATCACAGCCATGCCTACTGTGACCCAGCCTCTATATAAGCTGGAGTCACTTGATGCTGCATGTCATATGCTCTCTGAGACTCTGAATAGTATAGGGAGAGGAAGCTGCCAGCGTTTTTGTGAGGGACAGATTGCAGACATTTTAACATCGGATCCTGCATCCTGAGATTACTACTACTGTTGCTCTGAGGGACAGATTGCAGAAATTTGAGAATCGAGATTTCACATACTGCTGCTTTGAGTGACAGATTGCAGATCAAACCCTGCCTAACACAAGGATTGTTACGATCGTACACAATGATCAGATTGTGGGATCACACACAAGGATCAGATTGTGGGAGTAATTTGAGATTTCACATACTGCTGATTTGAGCGATCTGACTGCACTAGGTAGAGGCTTCTGCTTAGAGGGAGAGATTATTGTTCAAAAATCATCTCCTAGTTCTAAAGGGAGAGGTTCTAACTGCAGCTGTAAGTGACACATTATTGTTCAAAAATCATCTCCTAGTTTATTTGATTTTAATTTATTTTCCCTATCCCCACTTTTTTATAGGGCACTTGCCCTACTCTTACCCCCATTTTACTTCCTTTTGCAGCCCTCTAGCATTTGCCAGGACTTTGTTACAGCCATTTTTGTGCCTAAAAGTTCAGGTCCCCATTGACTTCAATGGGGTTCGGGGTCCCGAATAACGTTCGGGCAACGTTCGGTGCCGAACCCGGACTTTTCCCCAAAGTTCGTATGGAGCCTCCGAACCCGAACATCCAAGTGTTAGCTCAACTCTACTCATGACCCCAGATTTCACAAAGGAGTTTGTGGTACAGATGGACGCCTCAGATGTGGTACTGGGTGCGGTACTGTCCCAGGTCAGAGATGGGGAGGAGTACCCAGTTGTATACCTTAGCAGAAAGTTCAACAGAGACATGAGAAAAATTTTGCCATTGTTGAGAAGGAATGTTTAGCTATAAAATGGGCCTTAGATGCCCTAAAATATTACCTATTGGGGAGACCATTCAAATTAGTGACTGATCATGCCCCTCTTAAATGGATGTGTGATACAAGGTGCTTCCTTGCTCTGCAAGCATTAAAGTTCACAGTGGAGCATAGAGCTGGGAAACTCCAGAATAATGCAGATCCCCTTTCCCATGTCCACTGTCTGGGCCACAGGGGCTTGAGTGGGGGGGGGGGTATGTGACGTTATGAGGGGCGAGGTGATCAAGGAATGATATGTGTCACCTCACATGCGTTCATTAGAAGTGAAGAGCTGCTGTACTGAAGTCTGCTTTATGACTAAAACAAAAAGGTTTGCATTGTCTTTGTTTTCTGGGTGACTGGGAGAAGCCCTTCACCGGTCAGTTAGGAAAAATAAAATTGGCTACAAGTCAGCTTTTAAAAAAATCTGCCATTGGAGTACCTTTTTCCCAGGGAAGGTGATCCCCATTAAGCTAACCCCCCACAATATATATACTATACTTTATATATACAGTATCTCACAAAAGTGAGTACACCCCTCACATTTTTGTAAATATTTTATGATATCTTTTCGTGTAACAACACTGAAGAAATGACACTTTGCTACAATGTAAAGTAGTGAGTGTACAGCTTGTATAACAGTGTAAATTTGCCATCCCCACAAAATAACTCAACACACAGCCATTAATGTCTAAACCGCTGGCAACAAAAGTGAGTACACCCCTAAGTGAAAATGTCCAAATTGGGTCAAAAATGTCAATCTTTTGTGTGGCCACCATTATTTTCCAGCACTGCCTTAACACTCTTGGGCATGGAGTACACCGGAGCTTCACAGGTTGCCACTGGAGTCCTCTTCCACTCCTCCAAGATGACATGATGGAGCTGGTGGATGTTAGAAACCTTGCGCTCCTCCACATTCCATTTGAGGATGCCCCACAGATGCTCAATAGGGTTTAGGTCTGGAGAGATGCTTGGCCAGCCTATCATCTTTACCCTCAGCTTCTTTAGCAAGGCAGTGGTCGTCTTGGAGGTGTGTTTTGGGTCGTTATCATGTTCGAATATTGCCCTGCGGCCCAGTCTCTGAAGGGAGGGGATCATGCTCTGCTTCAGTATGTCACAGTACATGTTGGCATTCATGATTTCCTCAATGAAGTGTAGCTCCCCATTGGTGGCAGCACTCAAGGAGCCCCAGATCATGACACTCCCACCACCATGCTTCACTGTAGGCAAGACACACTTCTCTTTGTACCCCTCACCTGGTTGCTGCCACACACGCTTGACACTATCTGAACCAAATAAGTTTATCTTGGTCTCATCAGACCACAGGGCATGGTTCCAGTAATCCATGTCCTTACAGTGAATATATACCGCTCTCATTCAGCAGTACTTCATAAATAGAGAGACGCCTCTCTCGTATGATAAGTGCAATCTCAACCAGAATAAACCATCCCGGAGACACTACTTCCTGCTACATTTAAATCATAGCGCCTAAATTTAAATATCACTTTAATAGACACTGATCAGTGCACACCTCCGTCCACCCTAAACTACAATACTGCAAATCCTGAGAAATAATGAGAAATAACCAAATGTCCAAATTAAAAGAAATTGTCCCAGGGAATGAAAGTATGAGGTGCTGTGTATGTAAGGTGGTAATACGATATACTGATCTTCTATAAGATGCTTTGAGAATCTACTGGCTTTCCCACTTACCAGATCCCTCTGACCTGAAAAGGTCAGCTAGCCCTGTGGGAGTGCCTGTCTTTATAACAAGGTAACAGCTTCACACTGGATATCTTCCCGGCTGCCCCAAAGGGACCCCACTTACCAAATGGTGGTTTCAAATGGATCTGGGAGATAAATCAACCACCTTGTGTTGAACAGGGATGATCCGGCCGTTCGTAGCATAGGTTCCAGTCCGGAAAAACAAACAGGGGAACTCCGATAGTGAAGTACGTTTTAAAAAAATACGTTTAATAAAAATCCATCAAATAAAAACAACCCGATCCAAAAGATACAACCGACCTTTCTTGGAGGGAACGATCGCACTAGACAAATATACAAAGGAAGCAGGGGACGCCAACAGCGCTCCACCTGCGTTCCGTAGAGCGGAAATGACGTGCAATCTGCCAAATCTAAACAAAACGAGATAAGTCAAATCAAGACACAGCTCAGGCGACCCTGGAATGCAAATCCATCAAAAGCACAGAAGAGATGAGAACAATCAACATGTGTAATATCCCAGAATATCAAGCAAGTACTGTGATCTGAAGCTAAGCCTTAATGGGGGTAAGGATATAGAAAGGAAAAGGGAAGAAAAGAGGAAGAGTATAAGAACCAGAGAGAAGAGGGAGAGAAAAAAGAGAGG
This sequence comes from Glandirana rugosa, assembly GCA_018402905.1. Taxonomy (NCBI): domain Eukaryota; kingdom Metazoa; phylum Chordata; class Amphibia; order Anura; family Ranidae; genus Glandirana; species Glandirana rugosa. Next base: position 436,448 of record BLSH010068803.1, read on the forward strand.
GGAAGGAAGCGGAAGTGTCGGTGACATGGAGTGCACTCACCCTCTGAAAAGAAGAAGCTTATAAAAGCATGTTAATTTAAGCTCGAGAAAGGTATCCCAGATTGCATCATGTCTCTCAACGGAATCCATAAGAATGCTAGCCGTCTTTTCTTGAGTCATAATCCAGGAAATCTTCTTTTTAACCTGGTTGAAGGAAACGTGGGGGCGTTTCCAAGCTCTAGCAATCAATATTTTCGTGCCGATCAGAATGAAGGTTATGAGGCGTTTAGTTAGAGAAGGGATCTCAGGACCCATAAAATGGAGCAGGGCAATTTTGGAGGGTATTCCGAATTGTGACACCCGTAATTTTCCTGATGAGATTAAATATTTTTTTCCACAATCCCCTGATCTTAGGGCATTCCCACCAGGTATGAACCATTGTGCCTGTGAGGCCGCATTGGCAGAAACATAGGGGAGTAGAATTTGCGAAAAGTTTGGCGAGTCTAGAGGGGACTAAGTACCAACGCGTCAGAACCTTCAGGTTGGCCTCAATTAGGGTAGTATTGTAGATGCCCTTCGTGGCTGCAGAGAAGGCCCTGCGCCAAGTCTCCAGGCTCCAGTTCAAACCCAGCTCACCTTCCCAATCCTTCATGTAACGCGTTTTATCCGAAGAGGAGGCTAGGGAACGGTAAATCACTGAAATGCCCCCCCTCTGCTCCATGGCTTGACCACACCAGGCCTCATAGGCTGTGAGAGATAAGGGGGAAGACTTGTCTTTCCACAAAGATCTAATGAAGTGGGTAATTTGATGAAGTCTGAACCTCTCAGTCTTGGGCATGTCCAATTTGCTTACGCACTGTGCTACAGAGAGTGGGCCCGTGGAATTAACAAAATGACCAATTCTGTACAAGCCTTTGTCCAGTCACCAACGGAAGGCCCTAATGTCCATCCCAGGGGGAAACAGCGGGTTATGGAATAGGTGGGAAAGTGGGCACCAGGGGGAGGTCAAATTACTATTATCTTTGATGCCATCCCAGAGGGTCAGAGAGTGAGACAGAGTAGGCACCATTACGGGGGGTCTAGCTTTGGGAGGACTCCATAAGAGAAAGTCAATAGTGTGTTTAGGGATTGCTTGTCTTTCCATATAAATCCAGTCGGGGTGTGCACTTTTTGAGTAGATGTTTGAGAGCTGGGAAAGTTGTGCAGCTTGATAATACCATAATAGATTTGGTAGATGCAGGCCCCCATGCTCTCTGAGCCAGAACATGGTCTCTCTGTTTAGCCTATGCCCTTTGCTGCCCCATATGAAGCGTATAATTTTGGCTTGAAATTTTTTAAGAGGGCCTCTGGGAACTTGGATTGGGAGCGACCGAAATAGGTAAATGAGCCTAGGTAACAAATTCATTTTAATAGATTTCCCCATGTCCGCAAATCCTGCCCCAGTTTTAGAAACATGGAAGGGAAGTTTGCTGCATAGAGATTATCAATGGAGGGCGTGATGTGAACCCCTAAGCACGGGAGTTTTTTGTCGACCCAGCTGAACCAGAAGTTGTTTCGACCAATTGGTTAGACAAGTTTACATTTAGGGCTAATGATTTAGTGTAATTCACCTGTAGCCCTGAAAGCTTTCCAAACTCGTCCAAGATCCTGCAAATATTTGATAGAGAGATGTGGGGTTCTGTGACAAAGAGCATAATGTCGTCCGCATATAGTGCGCATTTGTGAATTTGCGTGCCACATCTCACCCCATGTATGTCGGAATTGGATCTAAGGGCAATTGCCAGGACCTCCACGACCAGGGCGAAAATCAGCGGGGACAGTGGGCAACCCTGCCTTGTGCCAGTTCTGATGGAAAGGGTGTAGTGTGGAAGCCATGTAGTTTAATTGTAGCTTCAGGGTTAGAGTATAGGGCTTTTAAAATGTTTAGAAAGGATGGGCTAAAACCCCATTGTTGAAGAACCGGGAAGAGGTATGACCAGGAGACCGTGTCAAAGGCCTTTGTCATGTCTAATGAAAGAAGGAGCCCTTCCTGGTGGACGCCATTATCCCAACCCGACTTCAGGAGGGAGGCAATGTCAATCACCCTCCTGATCTGGTCCGGGCCTTGTCTCCCTGGTATGAAGCCCACCTGATCCCTGTGAACATATAACCTTATAAAGTTGGATATCTGATTTGCCAAAATTTTCGTCAGAATTTTTAGATCATTGTTAATTAAAGAAATTGGGCGGTAGTTCTCAACAGCACTGGGGTCTCTGTCAGGTTTGGGTATGACGGTGATGAAGGCTGAATTCAGGTCTGTGTTTAACTAGTCGCCGGAGCATAAGTGGTTAAAAAAACGAGCCATGTATGGGGCTAAAGTGTCCGCTAAGTGTTTATAATAGGGAACCGCAAAACCGTCAGGTCCTGGGGCAGAGCCGTTCCTAAGTGACTTAATGACATGAATGACCTCCTCTGGGGAGATGGGCTCCTCAAGTTCATCTCTATGGAGTTGTTTGAGCTTGGGGATTGGTAGGGAGTGTAGAAAGTCATGGAGCTTGTCAACAGGCGGGATCCTATCCTTGCCATTATATAACTTCTCATAGAAAACTTGGAAGGCTTTCAAAATTTTATGGGGGTTTTGAGAGAGCGAGCCATCCTGCAATCGAATTTTAGGTAGGGAGTGGGCCTTGAGTTTAGGGGCAAGTCTGTGTGCCAACATGGAACCCATTTTATCTCTCTGAAGATAAAATCGGCCCGCTTCCCATCTAAGATTCTTCTCCGCAATGGCCGTGAGGGCTAAATTTAAAGCAGTACCTGCAGCCTCTAATTTGCCCAGTGAGTGGAAGGTAGGGCCCTTCTTATGTTGTTTGCTAGCCGTTAAGAATTCCCTTTCCAAGCGCTAAATATCTACCGCTCTAGCTTTACGGATCCTAGAGGCCATCTGAATCAACTTTCCTCTAATAGAGGCTTTATGAGCAGCCCACAAGGAGGATGGAGAAATGTTGTTAATGTCGTTCAGGAGGAAGTATTCCTGCCTCGCTGAGTTGAGCTCTGAGACATGTGCTGGATTGCTGAGAATAGAGGCATTCAACCTCCAGTTGTAAGATGTGCACGAGTCGGGAGGTTTATTCAGAATTAAAAGGAGGGAGGAGTGGTCCGACAAGGCAGAGTCCCTAATTACTGACTTGGAGACCAAGGGTATGTGATTAGCGCGAATGAAGAAGTGATCTATCCTGGCATACGTGTTGTGGGGGCTGGAGAAATGCGTATCGTCTCGGACAAAGGGATTTAGTTCCCTCCACATGTCCACTAGCCCCTGGTTAAAAAGTTGTCTAGCAACTTTTAGACTCTGCCTTGAAGGTCGTATTTGGTCCCTACCCGGAGGACGAGTTTTGTCTATACCCATATCAAATGCCGTATTCGAGTCGCCTCCATATATCACTGTCCCTTCCGCTAGAGGGGCAGTGGCTTGGAAAAGGGATTCGAAGAACTGAGATTGACCTTTGTTTGGGGCATAATAAGAGATAAGAGTAAATAGTTTGTCGTCAATATGTCCTTTAAGTAAGAGGTATCTACCCTCTGGGTCCTCCAATTCCGAGATGCATGAGAAGTGTACATTGCTAGAGAAAAATATGCCTACCCCCTTCATTTTATTGTCAGAGCTGGCTAGGTAAAATTTAGGGAACTTCCGGTGTATGAAAGAGGGGGAGAACGATTTTGGAAAGTGGGTTTCCTGCACAAAGACAATGTCTAACTTTTGGGCAGCGTATTGTTGAAACGTCTTTTTGCGCTTCATAGGGGAATTCAGGCCCTGGATGTTGTGCGAGGCTATGCAGAGAGGGAGTCTGGACAAACTAGGGTCAGCCATGGAGCAGCGGGAGGCGTGCACGTGATAAACCCCCATCACCTACCTGAGACCTGGAGTGAATGAATGGGAATCGAGCTGGATGTCTGGACCTGGAGATAGTGTCCTGAAGCCCGAGAGACAGTGAGTCCGGTCCTGTCACCGTGGAATAGAAAAAAGACCTAAGAGAGAGGAGAGAAAGCAGTTGAAGAACGCCCTGTTCCGGAGAACCAAAGACCATTCTCCGAGAACAGGGGGTGGGCGCAACGTAGCCACTCTGCAGACCACGTCCTCTGAAAAGCAAAAACACAAATAGTACATCAAACATCAAACAGTAACTTAAACAATAATGGCCCTCGGGCGCAATGGGGCCCTTGTTAGGCAGTTCTGGTGTCTGAACATTGAACTCGGAGAGTCCAATACAAGGCAACCAGTTCCACTTTCCAGGCTGGGTGGGAGAGTGCGACCCTCATCTTATTGTGTGATGGTCGTGACCATCACTAGTTCCTGTTTGAACCACCCAGAAGAGAATAAAAAAAAAAGGAGCAATAACCAGCCTTGTACGGTAAAAATAACAATCAAGGGAGTGGCGAGAAAGTAAAGGCAATTTGTTGATGTATAAGTTTCATAACCAGCTGTGTGAGACAGGGTAAGGAAATCAAAACAAGGTCTGTGTGAGTCTGTCTCTGAAGCGGGGGGTACAGATAGAAGAATCCAAGGGACATGAGAGTTCTCTCATGGTGGGATGCCGTCCTTAGCTTTCTTGGATCTGGTTTCTGCCAGAGGGTGGTAAGTGGGCTTGTAGGGGGCGGTCTCTTGGCCAGGCTGGAGGAAGAGGTTTGCACCGGTGAGGGTGGATCTTTGGAGATTATCCCAAGTAGTTGCAGGAGGGATTCCCCTTCTTGGAATATAGAGAATCTGTAGGATTTGTTCTGAAAGTCAAATTTCAACCCAAAAGGGAATTGCCACCAGTATTTTATGTTTTTCTCCGACAGGATTGTGAGGAGAGGTTTCAGAGATCTCCGTTTTTGGATAGTGAAAGGAGATAAGTCTGCGAAGATTTGAACCGAATGCCCTCGAATCTGGATTTGGGGGTTAGAGCGGGCTCTCTTCATCACCTCCTCTTTGGTGCTGTAGTAGTGTGATTTTACCACTATATCCTGTGGGAGGCCATCAGAGCGGGGGGGGGGGCCTAATGCCCTGTGGGCCCGGTCCAGCTCCATCTTGTGTGGGCGGATGTCAGGGATGAGGGTCTTGATCAGGGAATGTACAGCTTCAGGGACATCAGTAATGCTTTCTGGCAGACTCCTGATTCTAAAATTGAGCCTCCTAGATCTATTTTCAAGATCATCGATCTTGGCAAGAGCTCCTTCTAGACGAGTGTGTAGTTCCTGGATCAGGTCTGAGTTTTGATTTACCCTAGAGACCGTGGCGTCCATTTTAGACTCAATGTTATCAATGCATGAACCCAGCAGTTGGAAGTCAGATTTATTTTCTGAGGTTATCCTTGTTGCAGTCTGGGCTTGACCCTTATCCAACAGCTCCGCAAACCTCTGGAACATGAGGGACATGTCCTCTTGCTGATATGATTGTGGGTCGGTGCCCGGGTAGGTGGTGGGATGTGGTGCAGGACTTGAGGAAGGAGAGGAAAGCAATTCATCGATGGTGTGATTAAGGAGGAACACTGTAGAGGCCGGTGACGGGGGTTCTCCTTGAACTGAGGGCCCACTGGCCCCTCTGTCCAGCTCAAACTGGGGAGAGTTATGCCATGAGAGGGATCCGGGAAGATGCGATAAGGCAGCCTCTGAGGGTAGCCTGTCTGCTGCCATAGTGTGGGCAGAGAGATTGTCAGGTGGTGGGCTAAAATGTAGATTGCGTTTGACAGTCTTGGCCCACAAACAGAAAATAGATGCTAGTATGAAAATTAAAGCAGTATAGAGGATGCGTGGTCTAAGGGAGGTAGGAAGGATTATTATGAGGCCAGAGAAAACATTCAGTCCTTCCTGGAATGCAGGCAAAATAAAGGCAGAGACTGTGCTGTGCAAACGACAGAGGAACCCCTGGCTGTGAGGGAGATCTCAGTTTAATTTTCAAGGGGTTATAACCAGGCAAAGCTGAATTGCGTGGGATACCAGAGGGTACAGTGGTCTAAGGGATAGCCCAAGCTGATAAAGAGGGTGTCCAGGATCACCTCACTGAGGGGGACAGCTCTGCAGCTGTGGGAGAGGGTGGTCAGGTGCAGAGGGAAGGCCCCTTTAAGGCCTAGCTGTGGGAGCAGATAACTCAGGGATGTGTGGCAGCCTGGGTTAGAGAGAGTCTCTGTATCATCGGGGAGGGGGATTCCCACTCTGGCTCCTGTGAAGCGCTGATTCCCTTGTGTCCCCAAGGCTGGCTGCAATACCTGGTGGTTCCAGCTGGTATATGTCTGATCGTGTGCAGCCTTAGCTGAGTCGGATCCGTCTGTCCGCCATCTTGGGGAGTCGGATCACCATATTCTTGCGCCCGGGGGCTCTGAATATGAGCCGGGCGACGGTTCAAACTCCGCTCAGAGTGTGCTTGGGGGTCCGAGGAGCCAATATCGCCCGCTCTGGAGTTCCACCGCCGGGCCAGCTGTCGGGGACGCCGGAATGCAGAGCGGCGCGGGGCTCTGTGACTAAACGTCCATTACAGAGCGCCGCGCATGCGCACCCGACAATCTTCTTATAGCCTAGGCCATCTTTATGTAGAGTACAATTCTTTTTTTCAGATCCTCAGAGAGTTCTTTGCCATGAGGTGCCATGTTGAACTTCCAGTGACCAGTATGAGAGAATGAGAGCGATAACACCAAATTTAACACACCTGCTCCCCATACACACCTGAGACCTTGTAACACTAACCAGTAATCGGGGAGAGAAAATGGCTAATTGGGGCCCAATTTGGACATTTTGACTTAGGGGTGTACTCACTTTTGTTGCCAGCAGTTTAGATATTTCTGTTTACAAACTTTTATTGAAAGGTCATCATAGAAAAAAACACAAATTCAAGGTGGTACAAAATAATAATAGTAGTGGTGAAGCAGTATATAAAAAAAAACATGATGGTCAACGGGCAGGATATAGAGAACATGGTATGTTGAGATGTAACATATGTTAAGCAAATCTATAGAGTGACAGATATACAATATCAATAGTTCCAGTAAAACAAAGTTAGTGTTCGTTCCATATGGACCATTTTTCATTGAATACGTGCATATTATCATGGATAAAATGAAACATACTTTCTGTCAACTTAACCATATTCATTCTGCCCAAAACTTGGGTCCATGGAAGGTTGCTCGTCAACCAATTGCAAGCAACCATCCATTGGACTGAACTCAGCAGTGTGTGGATGAGTCTCATGCAAGGTTTAGGCACATTTGGGATAGTGTTATATAAGACATATATATGAGGTGTGAGGGTAATTGATTTATTTGTGAGTTGTGCTACATTTGCAGTTACATGGTTCCAGATAGGATCTAGGAGTTTGCAACTCCAAAATATATGAAGTAGGGTTCCAATTTCACCACAACCCCTGAAACATATATCTGGGATATTGGGATAGAAGAGGTGGATTCTGGCTGGTGACAGGTACCAGCGGATCATAAGTTTGGTTGGTGTGTCTCTAAAAGTCATAGATCTGTTACATTTACGCATATCGTCTATTCTAATGTACCAGTCCTTGGTTGAGACCACACATCCCAGATCTGTCTCCCATTTGAGCATGGCTTGTGTTTTCAGGGGTTTTATAGGGTTATGTAAAGCTTTATAAAGTATTGAAATGAGGCCTTTACCTCTAGGGTTATTGATACAGATTTGTTCCAAAGGTGTAAATGGAGGGTTAAGTGTAAGAGCAAAATATTTGGAGAAGAAATCTTTTATGGCATCATATTGTGATTTAAGATTCGGGGACAGGCTATGCACATCTGCTAGTCTATTAAATGATGAAAAGGATCCTGCATACATAAAGGAGTTAAGTGTTGATAAGTTTAGTGATTGCCAAGGTTCACATGAGTTGGTGTAGCCAAAAATTTTGTACATGTCTTGGTCACCTACAAATGTGGCTAGCGGGGGGACTGGGGATAGCAGGTTGTAGTGATTTTTATGTTTAAGCCAGGCTGTATGAGGTGCGAGACTATACTGTTTTGTACTGGAATTGTCTAGACTTGGTTCTGTGCGACCATAAGATACCTCGGATATTATAAGGGAGCACAGAAGAAGTCTCGAAGTTCAACCAGGGGGTGAGCTCTGTCTACGAGAACCACTGTGTCATGTGTGACAGTCTGACTGCTAGATAATAATGCCAGATATTGGGGAGGCCTGTGCCTCCCTCTGAATGTGGTCTGTACCAGTGGCGGCTGGTGAAGTTTTTGGATGGGGGGGCGCCAGGCCCCGCCCTTCCCTTTGACCCCTCCTACTTTTAAAAAGTCCCACCCCTTATAGAATCCACCCACTCCGTCCCCTGTATTCCACATATTGTGTCAGGGGTATACAGCTCAGCATCACAGGACACAGTATACAGCTCAGCATCACAGGGCACAGTATACAGCTCAGCATCACAGGACACAGTACACAGCTCAGCATCACAGGGCACAGTATGCAGCTCAGCATCACAGGACACAGTATACAGCTCAGCATCACAGGACACAGTACACAGCACAGCATCACAGGACACAGTATACAGCTCAGCATCACAGGACACAGTATACAGCTCAGCATCACAGGACACAGTACACAGCTCAGCATCACAGGACACAGTATACAGCTCAGTATCACAGGACACAGTATACAGTGACACAGGTGGGGGCAGTTATGTAGCCAGTGACACAGGTGGGGGCAATTATGCAGCCAGTGACACAGGTGGGGGCAGTTTGCAGCCAGCGAGATAGGTGGGGGCAGTTTGCAGCCAGTGAGATAGGTGGGGGCAGTTTGCAGCCAGTGAGATAGGTGGGGGCAGTTTGCAGTCAGTGAGATAGGTGGGGTACATTGCAGAGTCCCCCCCCCCCGC
>BLSH010068803.1:445884-456748 GCA_018402905.1 Glandirana rugosa
GATGAATCCGTAAGTTTAATGTGGAGTAAAAGTTTGAGATATAGTTGTATTGAAGGGTATAGAATAGAGAAATTAATTTTTGGAAAAGTTTGATAACAGAGGGAAGGTGTATAGAAAATACCCGTCTAATACACGTCATTTTTACTAATAAGATGGATTCTAGGAGAAAAAAAAATCTTGTTAGGAGTAATTGTAAGGATTTATATTGTATTAGCGATAGGTTTCCCTATATTTAACAAAATATACCCGACCATTTTTTGGGTCTACGTTGAGACTAAATTAGGCTCACTACTTGGCTGTCATGTGACAGCCAAGGAGCCGGAAAGAAAAAAAAAAAAGAAAGTCAATGTACCGGCGCCACCTGTAGGTGGGCGGGGTTGACTTTTTTTTTTTTTTTCTTTCCTCTTTTGCCGACGGGGAGGCGGCGCCCCAGCGCCCCTCCCACACCAGCCGCCGCTGATCTGTACATTAAATCAGAGTTGCATCTGGGTTTTTTACCAGCCCATATAAAACAATTTATATCCCTTTGGATAGCGATTATGTTATATTTAGGAATGTTAATGAGGATTGTTCTAAAAAAAAAGAGGATCTTAGGTAGAATAATCATTTTTACTGCACATAATCTGCCCATAAAAGATATGTGGAAGGGAGACAATAGTTTGAAAAGGTTTTTAATTAAAGAGATAAGATATGGGAAGTTATGTTGATATAGAGTTTGAAAATGAGGTGTAATTTGAATGCCTAAGTAGCGAATAGCTTGAGAACACCAGGTAAATGAATATTGATTTTGGATTCTGTGTAAAGAATCTGTTGAAATTTTTATTGGGAGAAATGAGCATTTAGATTGATTAATGCTCAGGCCTGAGACGTGATAGAAAGTGTCTAGTTCTTTAAGTAAGTAGGGGAGGGATGAAAGTGGATCGGAGAGCATGAGAATAGCGTCATCTGCATATAAACTGATTTTATATTCCGAACTGTGTTTGATGTACCCTTTGATATCGTGGTTTGTCCTGATGGAACAGGCAAGCGGTTCAAGAGCCAGGGCAAAGATTAAAGGGGATAGTGGGCAACCTTGTCTTGTTCCCTTTTTAAGAGTGAAGAATTCAGAGTTGGCACCCGGGACTCTTATTCTTGTTTGCGGGTTACTATATAGGGCTTTAAAACCATGTAGGAATTCGTTCAAGATACCGAAGGATGGGAGTATTGTATCTAAATATGACCAGCTGACACTATCAAAAGCCTTGTTAATATCAAGACTGAGTAGGCTAAGAGAATGGGAGTGTAGATTAGAGTCTTGGATTATGTTGGTGATCAATCTGATGTTGTCTGTTATCAATCTGTTTGGCATAAAGCCTGTTTGATCAATATGGACTAAACAGGTGATTACCTTAGCTAGGCGGTCTGCCAACAAGCGGCCAAAAATTTTTATATCATTATTTAGGACTGAAATGGGGCGATAGTTTTGTGGAAGAGTGTGATCTTTATGAGGTTTAGGGATTAGGGACATATTAGCCATTAACATTTCATCTGAAAAATAATTGCCTTTGAGGATATGATTAAATAGGTTACATAGATGAGGAGATATGAGAGGAGCCATTTTTTTATAGTAGGTTGTAGAGTAGCCATCTGGGCCAGGTGCTGTGCCCGATTTGAGGGATTTGATGATTTAATTAATTTCTTGCACTGTACATGGAGTATTAAGGGAGGCAGTTTGGGATGGGGACAGATGAGGGAGTTGAATCTGGCTGAGCCAATCTAAAGCTGATTGGGGTGGAGGGGGAATAGTAATGGAAAGGTGGTTTTTATAAAAATTGCAGAAATTTTTTTGTACTGCCTTGGGATGAGAAACAAGGTGGCCATTGTCATCTCTTAGTTTGTATGTATGTGGGGTTTTAGTTGATTGATTAAGCTTTCTGGCAAACATAGATGATGTGGAGTTGCCATGCAGTAAAAATTTAGCTTTGGAAAATCTCAACTGCTTTTCTGCATCACTAGATAAGAGTGCGTCCAGAGTTTGCCTTTTAGATTGTATTTGTTGAAGAATATGGGGGGATGTCATATGGTTTGTGTTGCGATATAAAGAATTGAGTTCTCTAGAGAGATTTTGGATTTCAGCTGTTTTTTCTTTTTTTCCTTTTAGTAGCTATCTTGATCAAAATTCCCCTAATGACAGCCTTATGAGCTGACCACAACACAGTGGGGAAGATGTTATCAACATTATTAAGAATAAAATATTCTTGAACTTGAGAAGTCAATTCTTTAAGAACATGTGGGTCCATTAAGAGAGAGTCATTGATTCTCCAATTAAATGGTGAGGAAGGAAGGCCAATAGATGAGGTACTAAAAGTGACTATATGGTGGTCTGATTATGGGCATGATTCAATATTTGAATTTGAGGAGTTGGCCAATATGATAGGAGTAGTAAATATATAATCTAGTCTAGCTGAGCTATTATGGGGAGCTGAGTAGTGGGTATATTGTTTAATACCTATATTGTGGGTGCGCCATGTGTCAGATAGCTGAAGATTGTTGAGGGACTTGGAAATTGATTTAGTGAAGCATTTGGAGGAGGGTGATAAGCTACTTCTATCAAGATTGGGATGTGCTGCTAGGTTGAAATCACCTCCAATGATGATATGAGAGGAGGTATAACTTTCCAATTTGTCAAAAAATGCCTTGAAAAATGTGGAGTGTGCATCATTAGGGGCGTATAATGAGGCTAAGGTTATGGGACGGCCTTGCAATGTTTCCTTGATTATTATAAATCTACTATCAGGGTCTCTGTAGATATGTTGTGTATCTAGGATAATCATATTTTTTTATAAGAATGGCTACTCCTCTAGTTTTATTTGAGTAAGTTGTAAAGTAAGATTGGTTATATGATTTATCTAGAAATGTTGGGTGGCTCGTAGAAGAGAAATGTGTCTCTTGTAGAAGTATAATATCTGCATCTAATCTTTTATAGTTGCGAAATGCTTTCTTTCTCTTATGGGGTGAGTTGAATCCTTGTACATTATGTGAGATAATATTTAGGTTCTTGATTTTAAAGAGTAAATATGTTCTATTGAAATTAGATGGGTGATTGGAAGTGCATGAGAAAGTAATTTAAGTGAACGTGTATGGAGATCTTTCTGGGGTATATATTACCTTGAGATGAACTTGGATGTTGTGTCGATATTTGTGCATGCATGAGTTTCATTACAGGATACATAAACAATGCCTGCATGTAGACAATATGGTAGCAAAATGAGCGAAATTTTGACCTTTACGAAAACATTTTTAAAATAAGTAGAGAGGAAGAAAAAAAGAAAACAGAAGATAACTTGAACGTTTTTTTTTAGTCAAGGGGTCAGATGGAATAGTATCCATTGACTAAGATAAACTTTAATTGGACTGAATCTTCCAAAACGTGTCAGAGGGTGGATCTCTGAAAGGTAGCAAGATGGGTACAAACTAACCCAATGACATGAGGGGGACAAACCAGCAACTCCGTCTCTGAGAATGGCATTATTGTACAAAGTTAAGAAATATGCATTTATATACCGTGTAAAAATCTTTTCCAGACAATGTTATTAACCAGAGTAGGAAAAATATTGTCACATGTTAGCTCAATTATTCTATAGATGGTGATATACAGGGTGGGCCATTTATATGGATACACCTTAATACAATGGGAATGGTTGGTGATATTAACGTTCTGTTTGTGGCACATTAGTATATGTGAGGGGGGAAACTTTTCAAGATGGGTGGTGACCATGGCGGCCATTTTGAAGTCGGCCATTTTGAATCCAACTTTTGTTTTTTCAATAGGAAGAGGGTCATGTGACACATCAAACTTATTGGGAATTTCACAAGTTATTTACAAGTTTCTGATGATTGCAAAAACCGCGCTTAGGATTTTTTGAGGCTAGAAAGTTGTGGGTATGCTGCCTCCAGTGTATACTCCCTATATAGGGAGTGAGGGTATTTGATTGTTTGAGTCTGGGTTGGCGCTCCCCTGATATAATGGTGTGCCAAATTATTATTTATCTATAGTAGGTATCTCTTTCATATATGGTTCTGATTGTGGTTATAGAAAAAAATACGTTATAAGTAATGGTAACCAATTGATGAAGGCATGTACACCCTTCCTCCATGTGTTGTTGCGCTTCACTAGTTGGAACAGGAAGTGTCTGGGTAAGACAGGAAGTGACGTGGTATGCAATCTGGTATCTTTATCAATAGGGAGGATTTACCTACACACTAGGAGGAAAGTGGCCTGGAGGACAGAGTGACTGTTTTTACTTTTGTTTTGGAGCATACTGCATGATTGGACTTGTGTAAGATTTTTGTTCTAAGAAATAAACCTCATTTTAAAACTGAATCACGCTATGGAGTTGTTCCCATTCCTTCCATGAATTGGACATCCCACACAATTTGGAAGATCCATCACGATACCAACCCCCTGGAACTCATATTGTGAAGGAAAGATCACCATCTGCCCATAGGACCTGGGACCCACCTGGGAAAGGAGACAACCTGTTGGAGAAATATCCCCGGGAGATAAAATCTGGAGAGGAGAGACCAACCACCAATCGGAGGATCCCTGACACACCTGCCTGAGACAGGCGCCTCTGCGTTTTACCCCTGTGTGGGGTGGCGTTGTCCGGTAAGCAGGGTGGCAATCGGGGAGCACGCGTGTCTCACTAAGGATTTATGTATTTTGGACCATATCTTATGGACACTTAATTGCACCATTGAGAAATAGATGTTGGCTATTGCTGTGAACAAATAGAGGACTAAGTGCAACAGACTCATAGTTTTACGTTTTTGCAAGTTGTAATACTAGCACATTAATACTAGCACATTATTTTCATTGGATATATTTTTTGAAGAGACTCAATAGCACTTTATAAAGCACTTTGCATAAGCACTTTAATATCACAGTAACTCGGGATATCTACGGTCCTTGTTTTCTATGATACTAGCACATCAATACTAGCACATTATTACTTTTAACACTATTGTTGGATACATTTTATGTAAAGATTTATCAGCACCTCTACATATCACTTTGTACAAGCACCTTAAAATATCAGGGCAACGTGAATACATATATGATACTAGCACATTATCATTTTTAGGAAAGTGATATAGTCGCTTTAGCCTGTATCTGCAAAACGATAAGCACTGTCAGCAGTATTCTTTGTATTCTTTTTACTTGGACTGTGTGTAGCTGGGGTTGTCACATGACAACACGATACTAGCACATTAATACGTTCATTTACTGAAGTCAGGGGGACAGATTATTTAGCATCCGACAAGGCACATCTGTTTTCAGTATTACATTCCAAAAATACTCACCCCATCACTACATAGCCATATTGGCACACTAGCATTATAAATTTTGGTTACCATTACTTATAACGTATTTTTTTCTATACCCACAATCAGAACCATATATGAAAGAGATACCTACTATAGATAAATAATAGTTTACAAGTTTCTGACCACTTATAAAATGTGTTCAATGTGCTGCCCATTGTGTTGGATTGTCAATGCAACCCTCTTCTCCCACTCTTCACACACTGATAGCAACACTGCAGGAGAAATGCTAGCACAGGCTTCCAGTATCCGTAGTTTCAGGTGCTGAACATCTCGTATCTTCACAGCATATGGTTTTTTTATGGTTTTTATGGTCAGTAAGCTGCTCCTTCCAGGAGGTACCACCATTCCTCCAAAGCCAACTTGATGGCCAGCAATTCCCGATCACCGACATCATAGTTCCAGCAAGATGGTGCACCACCACATTATGGGTGTCAGGTCAGAGCATTCCTAGATGAACAGTTTCCGGGAAAGTGGATTGGTCCTCGTGGGCCAGTTGAATGGCCCCCAAGGTCTCCCGATCTGACCCCCTTAGACTTTTATCTTTGGGGTCATCTGAAGGCAATTGTCTATGCTGTGAAGATACGAGATGTGCAGCACCTGAAACTATGGATACTGGAAGCCTGTGCTAGCATTTCTCTTGCGGTGTTGCTATCAGTGTGTGAAGAGTGGGAGAAGAGGGTTGCATTGACAATCCAACACAATGGGCAGCACATTGAACACATTTTATAAGTGGTCAGAAACTTGTAAATAACTCATGAAAGAATAAAGTTACGTTAAAACCAAGCACACCATTGTTTTTCTTGTGAAATTCCCAATAAGTTTGATGTGTCACATGACCCTCTTCCTATTGAAAAAACAAAAGTTGGATTCAAAATGGCCGACTTCAAAATGGCCGCCATGGTCCCCACCCTTCTTGAAAAGTCTCCCCCTCTCACATATACTAATGTGCCACAAACAGGAAGTTAATATCACCAACCATTCCCATTTTATTAAGGTGTATCCATATAAATGGCCCACCCTGTATATATATATGTATATATATATATATATATAACATCGTGAAGATAGAAAAATATGGTTTAGGGCCAAAAAATAAACTGAAAGAAAAAAAAAAAAGGCAGAAGAAAATCTCTCTCTCTCTTCCTTGACCACAAGGTGGCAGTCTTGGATCAAGATATATTAAGTGTTATGAAGAATTGTTGCATTGCAGGTTATAAAATAGGTGAAAGACTTTAAGCAATTCCGGAATGAAATGGTTTGCAGGTTGATATTAGTGTGAGGAAGATAGATCACATCGGGATATCAACACAGTACCTGCTAGTTGAGAAAGTTGGATATTACACACCAATGTCTATTGCCATTTGAGAAAAGCTTACCATCCGGTGAAAGGAAACCATTGTATGTCTAATAGTTTGACATGGCTTTGTCAGCAAATTTGTGATCTGGAAGACATGTTCTGCCATCTGGTGGTAGGCTGGTGCAAATACCTGAGTATATATTTTGGAAAGAAGGCAAAAATAGGTGAGATATCAAAGTCAGAGAGAGAGAGAAAAAAAAAAAGAGTCAAGGAAAAAAAAACAAGAAAGAGATGCAAAATACTTGAGCAAACTGAGATATGGTGTTCATGAAAAACGGTTATTAATTGCATCTCTGCTTCTTCTTTGATCTCTGCGTGAAGCAGGGGTGGACCATATGGGAGATGGTCTAGGTGTAGAGGGAAGACGAAGAGAGGGCTCAGGATCAAGTAGGCCTAATTTTATAAGCAGTTCTTTAACCTCTGTAAGGTTATAAACAGTGTATACCATGCCGTTATGGGGGATTGATAATTTAAACGGGAAGCCCCATCTGTAACGAATTTGTGCACTTTGCAGGATGGAAGTGACTTCTTTCATATTTCTTCTGCGTTCTAGTGTCGCTGGGGATATGTCTAGGAAGATTTGGATTTTAATTCCATCCAGATTGATATTAGGGGAATTTCTTGCAGCTCTGAGAATTTCCTCCTTTATTAAAAAATCTTCTAGACATAAAACAATGTCTCTTGGAGGTTTATCAGCAGGGGGTTTAGGTCTTAAAGCTCTATGAATCCTGTCGCATGAAAACGCATTATCTTCTTTGTCAGGAACAAGTATGTGAAAGACCTTTAAAATTGCTGGGGATAGCTCAGTTACTGATTCGGGGACTCCACGGATGCGCAGATTGTGTCTGCAATTGCGATTATCCAAGTCTTCGATTTGCGTTTGTGCGTAGGCGAAGTTTTCGGATAATTGCTCAAATTCTTTCCTTAAATCGTTGTGGGCGAGCGCTAGCTCATCATGTTTAGTTTCTAAACGATCGGTGGATATTTCTTGTGATAGGGCAGAAGTTACTTTGGTAATTTCTGTATGTATTTTATCAGCCAGCTTCATATACATCTTAGATAAGCTTTCCTCTAGATCCACTTTAGTTAGGGAACAGGATTGATCCTGCAGGGATGAGTACTCACTGTTAGAGGGTGAAGAGGCTGGGTGTGATGGAGCCGTCTTGTTTTCCATGTGCTTAACAGTGTGCTGTGCTGACTCTGCGCCATTTTGAGACATCCTGGCCTTCTCTGTGGAGCGGAGCAAATATGCTATTAGATGGCCTTGTGAGCGGCGGGTCTTCGCGTTACGTCTCCCAGGCATGCACGGCTAGTTCCTGTTGAGATTGGGGCACTTTTCTAGCGGGTGATCGTGGGCCAAGGCCCTATTGAAGCCGTTCTACAGAGCGGACCCAGCGGAGCTCTTAGGAAGCACTTCCTATCCGCATCGCGCCGCGCATGCGCCCCCCCCCGCCAGCAGTTTAGATATTAATGGTTGTGTGTTGAGTTATTTTGAGGGGGCAGCAAATTTACAATGTTATACAAGCTGTACACTCACTACTTTACATTGTAGCAAAGTGTTCTTTCTTCAATGTTGTCACATGAAAAGATATAATAAAATATTTACAAAAATGTGAGGGGTGTACTCACTTTTGTGAAATACTGTATATTAATACACTGCCTGCACGCCACTAACTAACCTGCCTAATCTAGCTCAAATTCTCTCAATCTACAGTACACTATCAGACTACATATGGCCACTGTGTAAGCAGCCTTTTATAGTGTGAGGCGTGGAGCCTGCCTTTGGCTAATCATGGCTCTCACAGCAGATTGTGCTGTGATTGGCCAAAGCATGCAGGTCAGGTGTATGCTTTGGCCAATCATCAGCCATCAATGCACTGCGATCTCGCAATGCCTTATGGGGCATTCTTTGGCGCTCGAACTTAAGTTCAGTTCAAACATCCAGCCAATCCCTAGTAGAGGATTACCCAAAAGACTTGCAGCTGTAATTGCAGTAATAGGTGGTTCTACAAAGTATTGACTTGCGGGGCTGAATACAAATGCACGCCACATTTTTCACATATTTATTTGTAAAACATTTTAAAAAACTTTTATCATTTTCCTTCCACTTCACAGTGCCACTTTGGGTTGTTCTATCACATAAAATCCCAATAAAATACATTTACGTTATTGATTGTAACATGACAAAATGTGCAAAATGTCAAGGGGTATGAATACTTTTTCAAGGCACTGTATACTGAAGGAGGTTGTGTATACTTAGTGGGGGTTTTATGCTGAGGGAGTGGGGTCTGTACTAAGGGAGGGGGTCTATACTTACTGGAGAGGGGGGTCTGTACTGAGGGAGGGGGCTCTGTACCAATGGAGGGGGGTCTGTACTTAGTGGAGATGGGGTCTGTACTGATGGAGGGAGTCTATACTTAGTAGAGAGGGGGGAGAGGGGTCTGTACTGAGGGAGGGGGGACTGTAATGAGAAGGGACTATGCTTGGTGAAGGAGGGGCCTGTACTGAGGGAGGGGTGTCTATACAAACAGAGAGGGTGTGTGTTCTGAGTGAGGGGGGTCTATACTTAGTGTAGAGTGGATCTGTACTGAGGGATGGGGCTTATACTGAGGGGGGACTATAGTTGGTGGAGGGGCGTGACACCATGTTTTATCACACCAGATGACACCAACCCTAGTGACACCACTGTATCTGATCACACTCTGCCAAATGAACAATCTTTGGATTTGTATTTAGTGAGAACAGTACTCACTGATTGTATTTTGAAAACATGCACCTGATGTTGGGTGGTAGTGATGTGCTGGAATAGAGGGGTACCTGGTGTAGGGTGCTGCTAATGAGGTCAGCTGGTAAACTCCGTCCTGTGTCACATCCCAAGGTCTGTCCAGGAAGTAATGGAGGCATTTTTTTTATACAGCCAGCTGAAAGCAGAGGGATGTGTAAGACAATTAGAAAGCCTTTTTATTTCTGCAAAAGAAGTACAATAATGGTATATTGGTACATAGGGAAGCTGAAATTTAGAACAAAAAGGCATATCCTTTAACCCTATCCAGCTGTTTATTTCTTGATATTACCATAATCTAAAACCAAAGAACAACCCAACAATCAGTATTTACTCATCTGCCTGAGCAACTAATCTCACCCATACACTATGCAATCTGATTGTACAATGATTGTATCTACTCATCTGCCTGAGCAACTAATCTCGCCCATATACTATACAATCTGGTTGGCCAAGCATTGCACTACACATCATTAGAATCACTGACTGTGTGGTTCTTTTGCGTATGTGTGCACATACGTTCTATATATGGAGATTGCACATTGGGCACTTGCTCATTGTAATGCTGATCTGCAAGTAAAATATCTTAATGAGATTTCTATTAGCACATGGAGAATATTGCTTACAGCTTTATTGCAATCATGAACTTCCTTTTGAAACAACTCAATATTCATTCTATAGATCTTCATATCAACAGTTTTGCAGATGTTGCCCTTGACTTGGATGTGAAATGTCATATTTTCCTAAGCCCAGGTTCAGACATATGCAGGTGCTGATCACATGTGATGTCCAGGGCTGGACTGGGACAAAAATTTGGCCCTGGAATTCATCCAGACCGGCCCACTATACGCAAAAAACATAAGTAGCATAACATAAGGAGTCCTCACACATCTTTTATTATTTCACTTATTCTCCTCTGTATTTTTCTCCTCATTCTCACATCCCTACATGAAGTGGGAGGGCTAACGTCGTGCAGGCACATTGCTACAGCCTAATTGGCTGGAACTTCAGAAACTGGCATTGCTGCAAGCCAATTGCTGCCTTTCAGCAATGCGGCGGCGTTGAGGCTGAGCCGGGTTGCGCATGAAGTGAGGTGGTGGGCAGTGAGGATGACAGGCCCTCCCATACCGGCTGGCCAGACAGAGTCCCTTACATCAGGGTCCCCAGAGAGCCCCTCTTTACATCAGGGTCCTCAGAGAGCCCCTCTTTACATCAGGGTCCCCAGAGAGCCCCCCTTACATCAGGGTCCCCAGAGAGCTCCCCCCTTTACATCAGGGTCCCCAGAGAGCTCCCCTTTACATCAGGATCCCCAGAGAGCTCCCCTTTACATCAGGGTCCCAGAGAGCTCCCCCTTTACA
>BLSH010068803.1:468212-488534 GCA_018402905.1 Glandirana rugosa
CTCTGGACATGATATTTACCTCAACATACAGTCTGGGTGGAGTTCTCGATTAACATTTTTTTTCAGGTCCTATAACCGATCTCGACCCCAGACTATCACCATGAAATGCACACAATCACATTCAGCCCGGGTTCAGACATATGCGATCTCAAACTTTGCATGTGATTGGCACCTGCACTGCAGGTGCCAATCACATGCAATGTCTGAGCAGTGCGAGTTCAGCCATACAGTTGTATGGCTGAACTCGCATTGGATTCACACTAAAAAAGGTGCAGGGACTTTTTTCCCCACACTGGAATCAGATCACATGGATGTTCTCACCCATGCAATCCGATTCCTGTGCGAGTTCACAGTTGGCACTGCGATCTGTGAATCAATCTGAGGGTGTCATTAACTTTGTATTGACACCCGCAGCGGTTCGCAGAGGGCAGTGTGAATCGGCCAGACTAGTGGTGCAGGGATTCTCATCCAAGGTGGTTCAGACTTTGAAGACTGTGAGCGCTATATAGAAGAGGATATGAAGGAAGTTTGTTCGGTTTACTTAGCAAAGTTTTCTCTCGGGTGTCCCCAGCTCTAGCCAATATCCTGGACTTTTTTTTACAATTAGCTCTTGAGGTGGGTCTGACATACAACTCCATTTATAGTACAGGTCTCTGCCTTTATCTTCTTTTTCAGGCTGGTGGAAGAGCCATCAAACAAATGCTTCATGCAGGCCATAATCCATATACAAACACCAGGGAAATCCTTGTTCCATTTCATGGGACTTGGGCTTGGCTCTAAAAGCACCAGGCATCCCGTACTCCAATAGCTTCATTTCCAGTGCGGTAACCTTGTGGTAAGACTATTTCCTCTGACAGCGATTGCTTCAGACAGAAGGAGGTTGGAGATTGCAGCAAAGATCCCTTTTGTGTCTTTACCAGAAATCGTGATACTATGTTCATCTCCAAAGCTCAATTCTAAAGTGATGTGCAGTTTTCAGGAAAACCTAGGAACAGTCCCTCCAGGCATTCACGCGGAGTCACTGAGTACAGCAGGAGGACTTCAGGTCCTTACACAACTTGCTACTTGCAGTGTACAGGCAAAGGTCAAAAGACGAAGGAAAGTGGATAATCTTCATTTCACCGTCAGGTTCTTGAGTCCTCTTCTGTTGGTTTACCAGGGTGAATAGATTGGAATTCAGGAATTAGACTTTTCTGACCAGGAACAGGTGCAAGCTCCTTCGACCCGAGGGTGGCAGCTTTGGGGTAGTTGTGCCAGGATTCAGTGGAAGATGTATGTGAGACCGCTAGCCTTTCACTCGACTTTACGGGCATGCAGTCAAAGTTCTGCAAGGTGTAGGATGAGACCAATAAATATTTCTTGTCTTTGGCAGTGTTTCCTTGATTGTCAATGTTCCTTTTCATGTGTTCTCTCCCGCCCATTTATTCAGCTAGTTATATCCCATTGTGTGCTGATGTGAGGTATGGCCAGGAATATGGAAAATTGTTATCAAATACTTACCGTAATTTTCCTTTCCTGGCCTATCCTCACGTCAGCACAGGACTCCCTCCCTAGTGGCCTGTCGCAGGCTAAGATATCAAACACTTTGGTAGAGGAGGGGATGTCTTTTATTCAGCTAGTTATAGGTGGTCATGTGAGCGCCTGCAAGAGGCGTTAACCCATTGTGTGCTGACGTGAGGATGGGCCAGGAAAGGAAAATTACGGTAAGTATTTGATAACAATTTTCCATAATATATCTACCTATATACATATACCTCCACCTATATACATATACCCCCACTTATATACATATACCTCCACCTATATACATATACATCCACCTATATACATATACATCTACCTATATACATATACCTCCACCTATATATATACCCCCACTTATATACATATACCCCCACCTATATACATATACCTCCACCTATATACATATACCTCCCCCTATATACATATACCCCCACCTATATACATATACCTCCACCTATATACATATACCTCCACCTATATACATATACCCCCACTTATATACATATACCTCCACCTATCTACATATACCCCCACCTATATACATATACCCCCCACCTATATACATATACCTCTACCTAAATACATATACCTCCACCTATATACATATACCTCCACCTATATACATATACCTACACCTATATACATATACATCCACCTATATACATATACCTCCACCTATGTACATATACATCCACCTATATACATATACCCCCGCCTATATACATATTTCTCCACCTATATACATATTTCTCCACCTATATACATATACCTCCACCTATATACATATACATCCACCTATATACATATACCCCCACTTATATACATATACCTCCACCTAAATACATATACCTCCACCTATATACATATACCCCCACCTATATACATATACCCCCACCTATATACATATACCTCCACCTATATACATATACCCCCACCTATATACATATACCTCCACCTATATACATATACCCCCACCTATATACATATACCTCCACCTATATACATATACCCCCACTTATATACATATACCTCCACCTATATACATATACCTCCGCCTATATACATATGCCCCCACCTATATACATATACCCCCACTTATATACATATACCTCCACCTATATACATATACTTCTCTGCCTTGTGTGGATCATGCTACACTTTCTGAGAATTTTAAGATCAAAATAAGAAACAGCTGAAAAAGGAGCGAAAACTTTGTAATAAACAATTCTTATGAAGCAACCATGATTCCCATATATTTTGTATCGTTATCAAAACAATCAACAATTCTAAGCAGTAATAAAATAGATGCCAGAATAACAAAGTATACACACAGCAAGGTGGCCTAACGTTAGGCAAACCTCCACAAACATTCCCTCATTATATAACATAAGGAATGCGATCGGGGCGTGGCTAAGCGAGCGGAGAGATCGGATGCACAGAGGAGAAGCTCCGTCTAACAATCTCCCAAATCCTTCACCATCCTTGCTCTACCTGCATAGCTTTGAGGTAATATCAACTCTAGACCTCCAAGAGACTGTTAGCTATCGACTGTCACCGATCTGTGGCTAAAAAAATAGACTTTAATCCGCAGCGGCCTAGGCCGCATGTGAAGCACCGGGCTCAGTTTCAGACCGGACGGACCGCCGGACCGCCACATAGCCGTGACATAACTTACTAACTCAAAACCCGCCTTCTGCATCACTACATCTGTGGATCGCTGGGGGTATACCCGCAAATAGGGCTTAACTGGGACTGTGGACACTCTTGTGGAGCCGAGAGGAGGCCGCGAGTTAGGCCTCAGGCTAAATTTTCTCATCAAGAAGGAGACACCACACGGAGCCTCTAAATCTTTATAGGAGATATAAAACATGATCCCAGCCTGCTCTGAAAGACACACTACATCTTTCTTACGTGGGTAAAGAGGCAATAAATGTACTGACTCTCCAACACATATAAGTCCAGAGGAAGTATTTCTCTTAGAGTCATATACATTACTCCCAAACCACAGAAAGATGTTTTAAAGCTTACTGCATACTCATCAATATTAACTCAGGTCTCTTGGATCTCTGTATCTAAAAAACCAACATGCAGTGGTAAAAATACCCCTATTGCAGCCTGGGGGCAAGTAAGCTAATACTTGGTTCGTACCACTACAAGTTGTTACTGCACAGTGGAAATGGACAAATTTATAACAAACAATACCAACACACCTGGCCGCTCTCTACGCTCCTCATCTTTTGCCAATAATAAACAATTTCCCTCATTTCTTCAGAAGTACTCTCACAAAGAAAAAGGAACAAACGGGAAAATGGCTCCTACAAAGAAAGCACCTAGAGAGAACGAAGATGAGGATGATGATATCTCACTTGCAGCATCGGAGGAGATGGTAAGACAAAATATCCACCATGATTCACCACTTACTTATGCAGACATGACAGAGATTGCTGCTGATATAAAAAACAATTTTTCCTCCGCTAACACTGACCTGAAAGCAGACATTCTCATGCTTACGGAACAAATGACGAATAATGAGAGGGCAGGTAGGAGGAGGGACAAGGCCATTGCACGAATTGATACAATCATAGACTCCCACTCACAACACTTAATCACCATGAACAGGCAGCTAGAAGACCTGGACAACAGGGGGAGGAGGAATAATATTAGAGTACGCGGAATACCCGAATCCATCACAACAGAACAAATCAGGCCAGCTCTCACCTCAATATTTAACAACTTAACTGATAGACCCACAGAATCGCCAATTGATTTTGACAGAGCACATAGAGCTCTAAAACCCAAACCATCAGAAGATGCTCCACCGAGAGACATCATTTGCTGTTTGTCTAACTTCACCTTGAAAGAGGAAATTCTTCAAAGAGCTAGACAAAATGATGCTATCATTTTCAACGAAAAAGAGATTCTTCTCTTTCAGGATTTATCCCCTATAACTCTCAAAAATAGAAGGGCACTAAAACCCCTACTTGAAATCTTGAAAGAAAGGAACATTTCTTACAGATGGAAATTCCCTTTCGCCCTCCAAGCATCTTTCCAAGGTAAACTTTTCTTTCTCCGTACTCCAGATGAACTGACTTCCTTCTATGAAAACCTTCCTCTGGATTATATACCCCTCCCTGATTGGTATGCAGAGTTTATCAATGCACAAATATCTAATCAAGACGCAAATTCCGCTAGCCCTTCCCCTTCAAGCTCCCCTAACTCAAAAGGGAAGCAGAACAGGAAATTGAATCATAATGGGAAACACTCGCCTGCAGCTAAAACACCAAGGACAAGAGAACACCATTAAGAGAAAACAAACTGGACCTTCCTTCCGAATACAAGGTCCTTTTCAGACTTTTTACCAGATCTCTCAATGAACTTCCTTTCAAAACCTGATTCACATACCTATTTTTCGTACCTTGTATTCTTCATCACTGATTGATAACACTCCAACGACAGATTTCTTCCTTCTGCGGATTCTCTTACAGAAACCATTCTACACCTAACACATTCAAAATACTGAGCAACAAGAAAAACCGGACATATTTTTCGCTTTGTCCTTTTCCTTCTACCATTTAAAACTATATAAGGGAAATAACTTTGACAACGCAAGGACCTCTCAAGAGTATAAAGCTATAATCTCTACACCACTCTTACCTTATCCCGCACCAATACCTTCACTTAACTGAGCGAACAGTTCATCTCACTTTGTAAGGTACTCAGACTGTTGATGCTTTATTCAGTGAAAACTTTACCCTGACTCACTCTTCCTTAGGTTAATTTGACCAAGCATTTAAGGATATTGCATCATACATATAACGAACTATTTGAAACCCTAAAGATCGTCCTTTTTTAACAGCTCCCTCAAGATTATTCTCTTGGAGCAGAAGATAAAGGAAAAGGACAATATGGTACACCATAGGTTTTCTCAAGCATCATGAAGCTTAACCTGTTATAAGTTTAAAGTTCAGTAGTACATTTAACAGATCTTCACACCTCTTCAGGGGGGAGCTCCCACAGTGTTGGGATGTTCCCGCCGTGGAGGAGTGAATAAAGGAAGAGATCTAGAGGATTAGATCCTCATGATAGAATACAGTTTATATGCCTAATGTTAACTATTATTCTGTTCTTATACTATATCTACCACTAGCAAGAAACTATATTGAACAAGATTGATCCAAGGCAATGAATCCCGAAAGAGATCCTGCTCAACATTGTCTGTCCATCCTCCCTCTGATGTGAGTAACTCAATTATATTATCTTAATTTGAACCAATTACCTCACTCATATATCACTGAATTTCCACATCCAAATACCCCCAGGCTAGCAAAATTCAATTCTGATAGATAAAGTTATCACCTCACATTACTTCTTATGAAGTAACTATCAATCTCATCTCGAAGTGAACGCTACCCCACCACCCCTCAAAATAAACAATTGAAGATACTCACAACAGTAAGGACGATATTTTAGTTTCTCAGCTATTCTTTATTTGTTTTAGAACCACACCCTCGGAGCTCAATACCTGAGCTTACCAATATATTGTTAATAGTGGTTCAATTTTTGAAACCTTGTATTAGGTTGCTCTTTACATTTTTACATCTTCTTTTCTCACTACTCCTATATTCTTTCCTTCACCAGCCTCTTACTTCCACTGAACTTTACGAGATCCAGCCGTCATGGCCTATACCTCTTTGCACAAGTCCCCAGACATCATTTCACATAACATAAATGGTCTGAACATTCCCCAAAAGAGAACCAAAATACTCTCTGAACTCAAAAAGGCTAACCCAAAAATTGTATTCCTCCAAGAAACACACTTCAAGGGCACAAATATCCCCCAAATCACTGATAACACTTTTACACATGCATATCATGCCAAAAACCCGAACGTGAAGACAAAAGGAGTCTCCATCTTAATAAACAGAAATGCACCATTTCTCCTTTCACAGCAACTGATAGATCCGGACGGCCGCTATTTGTTTTTAACTGCTTCCCGACCGCGCGCCGTCTTTTCACGGCGGCAGTCGGGGAGTTGGGCGCGAATCGCCGTAAATAAACGACGATTCGCATTTTGGCCACCAGGGGGCGCGCGCACCCGCCGCACTCCTGAGGAGTGTGCCCGCGGCTCGGGCGGACCCGATGTCCGCCGGCGAGCCGCGATGAGCGGCTACAGGGAAAAGAAGGGGAACCGCCAATGTAAACACGGCGGTTTCCCGCCCTGTCAGTGGGGCATGGGTGATCTACTGATCCCTGTCACTGGGATCAATTAGATCTCTCATGCCCAGGTTAGCCCAACCCCCCCACAGTAAGAACACACCCAGGGAACACAGTTAACCCCTAGCTCTCCCCCCAGGTTAACCCCTTCACTGCCAATGACATTTATACAGTAATCAGTGAACATTTAAATTTCTGATCGCCGAATAAATGTCATTGGTCCCAAAAAAGTGTCAAAAATGTCCGACATGTCCGCCCCAATATCGCATTACCGCTAAAAATCGCAGATCGCCGCCATTACTAGTAAAAAATAAAAAAAAAATAAAAACCCCAGAAATGAATTCTCATCATCCGTAAACGCGGCCACTTTTGCGCAAACCAATCAATAAACGCCGATTGCAATTTTTTTTATCGCAAATATGAGGAAGAATATAAATCGGCCAAAAACGGTGAAAAAAAATGTTTTTTTATATTTTTTTTTTGGATTTGAATTTTAGCAAAAAGTAAGAAATTTGGGTTTTTTTGCAAAATGGTCGCTCTTCTTTTGTTTATAGCGGCGATCAGAAATGACGCAGAGGCAATCAAATACCACCAAAAGAAAGCTCTATTTGTGGGAAAAAAAGGACGCAAATTTTGTTTGGGTACAACGTCGCACGACCACGCAATTGTCCGTTAAAGCGACGCAGTGCCGAATTGCAAAAAGTGCTCTGGTCCTAAAGCTGCAAAACCTTCCGGGGCTGAAGTGGTTAAGGGGCACCTGGGCAGGTGAACCCCTCATCCTTGCAAATGTATATTTTCCTAATAAAGCGCAGATAAATTTCTGTTAAAAAATAATGAATGAACTAAAGTGGTTTGCTAAAGGCTGCATCATTTTAGGAGGGGATTTCAACCTGCCCTTGGACCCCAGATACAATACATCTAACGGTCATACACTAGTAACCTACAAGATCCTAAAAAGAATCAAGACATTACTTAAATCCTTAACACTGGTAGACACGTGGAGACTCACACATCCTACAGACAAAGATTACACCTATTTTTCTAACCACATAAGAGATACTCCAGAATCGACATGATTTTTATATCTCAAAAAGACCTGAACTCAATAGCTAAAGCACAAATAGGAAACATCTCTTTATCTGACCATGCCCCGACGACATTAACACTCAAGAAGAAACCTAAATTTAAACCAAATTTTAATTGGTTACTTAACGCTTCCCTCCTTACTGATAAAAGAGTCTATTCTGACATCCATAATAAAATTCAAGCATTTTTTGAAACAAACTTAAGCAAAGACACTAATCCCCTAAATAATTGGGAAACGCATAAGTGTGTAATAAGAGGCGATTTAATGAAATGGGGATCTCAAAAGAAAAAAGAAAAAGAAATCGCCACACTATTCCAAAGAATAAATATACTCGAAACACAGCACAAAAAATCTCTTTCAGACAAAACACACTCAGAACTGACAAATTTAAGATTAGAATTACAAAAAAATCTAAACTTACGTATGCAGAAAACCCTTTTTTTTCGCAAACAGATATTTTATGAACATGGAGACAAATCGGGTAAACTCCTTGCTAGAGCTCTTAAAGAGGCTAATACTAGCAGACACATACATGCAATACAAGATACCAAAGGCAACAGTGTCTATACTCCAGAAGAGATAGCCAAAAATTTCCAAAGATATTACGAGAAACTTTATAACCTTGAAACACAGAGGAAACCCTCACATATTCATACTGATAAAAAGAAACCATCCAAGAATTCTTAAAAAACAGTGAAATCCCTACACTACCTAAAGAGGACACAGATAATCTAGAAAAACCTATATCACAAAATGAAGTACTTAAAGCAATCAATTAATTAAAAACAGGCAAAAGCCCAGGCCCAGACGGCTTCACCTCCCAATATTATAAACTTTTTGCCCTATTGCTATCGGAACACCTAGCTTCTACATTTAACTTCTTGACAACTTCTGAAAGTAATTCCAAAACGTTCTTGATGGCAAATATCTCAGTCATCCCCAAACCAGGAAAGGACCACCAAGAATGCTAAAATTACAGACCCATTTCGTTACTCAATATCGATTTGAAATTGCTAACGAAAATTCTCGCTAATAGACTTAAATAGACTTAAAATTCTCGCTAATAGACTTAAACCAATTCTTAATAAAATAATAGGTGTTGAGCAGGTAGGATTTATGCCTGGAAGAGAGGCAAGGGACAATATAATGAAAGCACTCATCCTAATTCACAGCTCTCAACACTCTGAGAAAGGAGGCCTTCTCCTGTCCACGGATGCGGAGAAGGCCTTCGATAGAGTGGCCTGGCCTTATATGCTGTCCACATGCACCCACATGTCTAAAGGAAAATATGATAAATTGGATTAAAGCCATATATGCAAACCCCCAAGCTAAAGTCAAAATGAATGATATTTATTCAGACCCTTTTGTCATCAGTAACGGAACGAGACAAGGCTGCCCCCTTTCACCAATACTATTTATCATTTCACTGGAACCCTTAATCAGAACAATTAAATTAGATACCTCAATACATGGCTTTCAGATCAACAAAAAAGAAATAAAAATCGCCGCCTATGCAGATGACCTGCTCTTCTTTCTTACGCAACCACACATATCCATTCCTAACTTAAACAAAATATTTAAAACATTTAACAACATATCCAATTTTAAAATTAACCACAACAAATCTGAAGCTCTCAATATATCCCTAAAACCCCAACAATTGCAGTTGGCACAAGATGACTGTCCATACAAATGGGAATCCAGATCACTACAATATCTAGGTATTAAACTAACCCCGAAACTTGAAACCCTTTTTGACACAAATTTTATTCCTCTTCTCAACCAGATTAAGACAGACCTTAAAAAATGGTCACAAAAACACTTTTTCTGTTTTGAGAGAGTATCTATTCTGAAGATGACTATCTTACCTAGACTCTTATACTACTTTAGCGCTCTCCCCATAAAAATTCCCAATACCTTTTTCAAGACCCTTAAAAACATACAAAAAAATTTTATATGGAAAGACAAAAAACCTAGATTGAACCGTTCGCTTTTATCACTTCCTAAAGACATGGGTGGATTAGGTATACCTGACTTTCAAAAATATCATCAAGCCACCCACCTCACTAGAATTATCGATTGGCATTGTCACAATAAGGAAAAAGATTGGACACAACTCGAATCTCACTGTAATAACATCACACTACAATACCTCCCCTGGAGAATACCTATTCCGGGAATTTCCTCTAAAATACACCTCCCGATAACCCAAACGACACTCGATATATTCCCCAACATCTCAAAAAAGCTCCATCAAAACCCTTCGCTCAGTCCAATCTCTCCATTAACACTCCACCAAAATACTCCACCAGTTACCTTATCACAAGAACATGATTCTCTGTTAGCCTGTCATTGTTTTGAAAATGACACTATAAAACCTTTTTGTGAACTTCAGAACAAATTAAAAGGCCCACTTTCCGGTTATTGGGAATATATCCAGATACACGACATACTTAAAAACAAAAAAACCCAAAAATTTTTCGTAAGACTCACTTTTCTTTTCTTCCATTTATCTACCCCTTTCTAAATACTGCGGTATTCTCCTCCGTGACGAGAATACAGTTTTTCAGTTACTAATATAATCTATTTTTCTTCTTCTTTTTTTTTTTCTCCATGCAACTATTGTTTTCACATGTGGTTTTGCAGTCTATTATATTTCAATTAGCGTTATATACATTTAATATTTTTTTGGTTCAATTCTATTGAACATATTTTTTCCATTTACCGGCATACAGTTGTAAATGACATGGTACACAGTCAAGCAATATTGCATTTAATTGAAAGCCATAATTGTTTCCTTAACCCCAGGTTTAAATGAGAAAATATATTGACATAACCATGACTTGAATGTAACACTGTGAAATGATTTTGTATGCCATTTCCTTTTCTTTAATAAAATCTGATTGTGAAAAAAAAAAAAAAAAGGAATGCAATTTGGCAAACATTCCCCACTTCATTTACCCAAGTTTACGATTAGAATAAATCTGGAAGCAATATTCTCCATGTGCTAAGAGAAAGCTCATTAAGATGTTTTACTTGCAGACCAGCATTACAATGAGCGAGTGCCCAATAAGCGATCTCCATATATAGAATGCATGTTTGCACATGCACAAAAGAATTCCACAGTAGTTGATTCTAATGATGTGTAGTGCAAGACTTGGCCAATCAGATTGTATAGTATATGGGCGAGATTAGTGGCTCAGACAGATGAGTACATACCGAATAGTCCAATCAGATTTTATAGTATATGGGACAAGATTAGTGGCTCAAACAGATGAGTACATACCGAATAGGCCAATCAGATTGTATATCATATGGGCAAGCTTAGTGGCTCAGACAGATGAGTACATACCGAATAGGCCAATCAGATTGTATAGTATATGGGCAAGATTAGTGGCTCAGACAGATGAGTAGATGTAGACTTGGCCAAACAGATTGTATAGTATATAGGCAAGATTAGTGGCTCAGACAGATGAGTACATACCGAATAGGCCAATCAGATTGTATAGTATATGGCCAAGATTAGTGGCTCAAACAGATGAGTAGATGTAGACTTGGCCAATCAGGTTGCACGGTGTATGGAGGAGTGATATGGCTACACTGCTTGTAATGTGTAAAAGTAGTTGAGAATAATAGATAGTTTTGAGTAAATTGAAAGTTGTGGAAATTGAGAAGTGAAAAGTGGGCAAATTTCTGTAAGAAAAATTAAAATGAAATTATAAGCAGTTTTGCGCCCTGGAGCATGCAAATGCGCACGTGCTCAAAACACATATTTAACAACCTAAAGCCTTTGCGCCATGTAAGGCGCAGATGAAGCAGTGTGGTTTCTCAATGCGCATGTGCAGTTGAGGAAGCCGTAAGAGGGTCTGAAAGACTTGAATAATTGTGAAAAAGATCTACATGTTCTGGAAAGAGATTGTGCATGTAAATAAGATTGTCTGCGTATATTTTAGGTTGGTAATAGAAGATATGAACCTGCAGTCAAGTTATTCTTATTATTTAGACTGAAATGTAGAAAAGTAATTTGGTTGCGCTTGGTAATGGCAGGTGCGACCGTTTGCGCAAGTGAGCAATAGCGCTTCCTATGTAAATATGGTTTGGCGCACATATTTGCACCATCATTTTTAATAAATGTCTTGAGTTCCGTTTTTGTGCAATTGCTCCAATTTTTTCAGTGCACCACAGGTGCAGGTCTTTAGTAAATCACCCCCAATGTATCTTTCTCCATTCAATAGGAGAAAACAGCACTATACAGGGCTATACAGTGGCTTATCACTGTGATAGCCAATTAGGTGATAGGGAACCGGTCCAAATTACCCCACTATTTTATGTGGCTTTTATTTTACAATTTATTTTCAATAAAAGGTACTGGATAGATAAAAAAAGTCACATTTTCCATTTCTGAGATTGTGCCATCTAGCTATGAGCTTTGAGCTAGGTATGACAGTTAAAGCAAACCTTTAGTCAATTTCTAACTTTACTTGTTCTTACTTCTCCTCCCTTGCGTTTTGCAATTTGTAAAGAAAAATGGGGCATAATACCTATTTCCAGCAGAGCACACCTAGCACATTTGCTTTTCTCGCCTAAGAAAGAATGATGTCCCCAATCCCATCCAAAGCCTCCTAGGATATCCATGTCATGCATTGCAGGAGGTTTTGGGACTATGTAGAACCCACTGTGCAAGTGAAGAGTAGCATCTAATTAGACCCAGAAAAGACAGCTGGGCTCCTGAACATGACAAAAGATGACAGCTTTTGTCAGGTTACAGCAGAACAATTCTTGATTTGCTGGGCTGGTGAGTATGCTATGTTAGCTCAAGCCATCACACCAAATAAGAAGAAGCTCATATTAAAATTAACCCCAGGGGCAATGATGAAGTTCCTCTTTAACCACTTCAGCCCCGGAAGGATTTACCCCCTTAATAACCAGGTCATTTTTTGCAATATGACAATGCTGTACCCAAATAAAATTGAAGTCCCCTTTTTCCCACAAATAGAGCTTTCTTTTGGTGGTATTTGATCACCTTTGCGGTTATTTTTTTCGCTATAAACAAAAAAAGGCCGACAATTTTGAAAAACAAAACAATATTTTTTACTTTCTGCTATAAAATATACCCAATAAATTTTTTTTACAAATCTAATTTCTTCATCAATTTAGGCCAATATATATTCTGTTACATATTTTTGGTAAAAAAAAAAAACAATAAGCGTGTATTGATTGGTTTGCGCAAAAGTTATAGCGTCTACAAAATAGGGGATAGATTTATGGCATTTTTATTATTATTATTTTTTTTTTACTAGTAATGGTGGTGATCAGCGATCTTTAGCGGGACTGCGACATTGTGGCGGACAGATCGGACACCTAATTGACATTGACACTTTTTTGGGAACCAGTGACATTATTACATTTATCTGTGCTAAAAATATGCACTGACATTGTACTAATGACACTGGCTGGGAAGGGGTTAATATCAGGGGTGATCAAAGGGTTAACTGTATTCCCTCAGTGTGTTTCTAAGTGTGTGGAGGGATGTTCTGCTTGGGGCAACACACATATCCAGCTTCCTGCATAGTAGAAAGACAGGATCTCTGTGTGATCCCGTCAAAACAGAGATCTGCCTTGTTTACAAAGGAAGATCCCTGTTCTGTCACTGCGGGGAACGATTACAGGCAGCTAACGGACATCAAGTCCATCAGACTGGCTGATTGGCTCACCCGCTGGCCAATGGGCATGTGTGCCTCTAGCGGTGCGCGTGTGCCCACAGATCGCCATGTACAAGCCCGACATACACCCACGGCAATTCGCACAGCCGAGCCAGCCTGCCACAGTATAACTGCGGCGGCAGGGCGGCAAGTGGTTAGAGTGTATGTAGAGCCAATCCTCCCTTTTCTGGTTTATGATAGAGAATGGAAGGGTTAGTCTGTGTCCCTGCTGCCCCTGTTTTTGCTGTGCCCCTAATGTAGAAATGCACCTTTCTGTCTTGGTGACTACTATCATGGAGACAGAAAGTAAGGGGAAATCCAAAATGTCATCATTGTCATGAGAGCAAGTGTGTTGCTATGGCTATTTTAGTGATTTATATAGCATAAATATGGAATAACATTTTAAGACCATGGGGTTGATTTACTAAAACTGGAGAGTGCAAAATCTGGTACATGGTAGCCAATCAGCTTCTAACGTCAGCTTGTTCAATTAAGCTTTTACAAAAAAGAAAAACTGGAAGCCGATTGGTTTCTATACAGAGCTGCACCAGATTTTGCACTCTCCAGTTTTAGCAAACAAACCCTCCTGTATTCTTTAGAAGCTAAGATCCCCTCTACATATGCTAACGAACCTGTTGTACTGGTCCATGCGCTCAGGACAGGAAATTATGTTACAGGAAATATGGGGAGGGGAAAGGACTTGAATAAGTCATGTGCTGAGCAAAGGAAGAGACAGTTTTTTGCAGAACTTCGGAGAAGGAGCAGTCTGGAGAGATCCTGGATTACATGGAAGAAAACTTCATCAAAAGGAAGAGCCAAGTTATATGACTGTTTAGTGTATACCTATCACATTCATTGTACATGCTTATTTGTTAGAGAGGATAGACAGCTTGTGCATGTTGTACACATATTTTGTATTTCTTCATGTCATAATATGTTGTGAATTGTTTTCCTAAAATTGTAAGTAGCAACATTTTGATTAGTAAAGCAAACACACTACAGGGGTTTTAATGCTTCCATGGTTTACCGCA
Organism: Glandirana rugosa; assembly: GCA_018402905.1. Classification (NCBI taxonomy): domain Eukaryota; kingdom Metazoa; phylum Chordata; class Amphibia; order Anura; family Ranidae; genus Glandirana; species Glandirana rugosa. The sequence continues at coordinate 482,771 of BLSH010068803.1, forward strand.
AAATAACCTTAACCACTTGACTACCTGCAGCTTCAGGCACCATTCAAATATTGTTTTTTTCTCCTGGCGATTCTGAACAAGATAAAAGTGGTCTTAGTAACGGATTCGCCACGAGATCACTTTTATCAGCAGCGGGAGAGGTGCCCCCCCCGGCGCTTTCCAGTCATCTCCGCCGTTTACCAGACCCGATCCTCTCCCCCCAGTGTCCGGGATCTGACTGAGCAGCAGATGAAATGACGTCAGAAGTCATCTCCGCCCAACGGTCTTAAAGGGCCCATTTTTTTTTTCGCAGTGTCATTTTTTTTTAATTTTTTTTTTGTTTTGCATTTTACTGTAAATATGAGATCTGAGGTCTTTTTGACCCCAGATCTCATATTTAGGAGGTCCGGGCATGCTTTTTTCTATTACAAGGAAAGTTTTTTTTTTAAAAAAGAACAGTATAAAAATAAAAAGTAAAAAGCAAAATAAATAATTAAAAAAAAAAAAAATTTAAAGCGCTCCGTCCCTCCGAGCTGGTGTGCAGAAGCGAACGCATACGTAAGTCCCGCCCACATCAATCGCCCACAGGTATCGCCACGATCGTTAGAGCGAGAGCAATGATTTTAGCTCTAGACCTCCTCTGTAACTCAAAACTGCTAACCTGTGGAATTTTTTAAAGGTTGCCAGTGGAGATTTTTAAGTTGCAAGGTTTGTCGCCATTCCACAGCGGACGCAATTTTAAAGCATGACATGTTGGGTATCATTTTACTCTGCATAACATTATCTTTCACAATATGGAAAAAAATGGCCTAACCTTACTGTTTTCTTATTTTTTAACCAAAAAAACTGAATTTATTAAAAAAAAAAGCACGCTTGGAAGACCGTTGTGCAAATATGGTGTGGCAAAGTTTTGCAATGACCGCCATTTTATTCTCTAGGGTGTTCAAAAAAATATATATAATGTTTGGGGGTTCTAAGTAATTTTATAGCAAAAAAAACAGTTTTTAACTTGTAAACACCGAACCCAAAAAACAGGCTCGGTTGAGAAGTGGTTAACAAACAAAGCACAACAGCAAGCAGTGATATGCTTCAATCGGAACTTTGCTAAATAAACACATCATTCATTTTACATCCTCTTCTTGGCTGTGTTTCTGTCCTTATTATGATAAATGGTTCTGTATATGTAGTTTTTAAAATTAAATTGTACAATAACTTGACAATAGGCACTGATAGGCGGCACTGTTGAGCACTGGTAGGCTGCACTGATGGCCACTGATTGACCGCACTGGTGGGTAGAGTTGAGCGAACACCTGGACGTTCGGGTTCGGAGGGTCCGTACGAACTTTGGGAAAAAGTCCGGGTTCGGTACCGAACGTTGCCCGAACGTTATCCCGGACACCGAACCCCATTGAAGTCAATGGGGACCCGAACTTTTAGGCACAAAAATGGCTGTAACAATGTCCTGGCAAGTGCTAGAGGGCTGCAAAAGGAAGTAAAATGAGGGTAAGAGTAGGGCAAGTGCCCTACAAAAAAATGGGGATTGGGAAAATAAATTAAAATCAAATAAAAAAATGGGAAGGGTGGGTGGATGTGGAGTAGGAGCCTAGAGGTTGACTAGGCCGTGACCATGGCAGTGTAGGTGGAAGTGGCGGTGGTCGAGGAGGAGAAGGAGGTAGCCAACATGGTATTTTTTTTTTGTTTGTTTATAATTGGGGTAGCCCCCAAAATATTGAGGCCTATTCAAAAAAACAAGTATATGAATGGCTATGTGAGTCCAGTATAAATGTTTATTCTGCACAAGGTACAGACAAGTCTTGTGGGATCCATGCCTGATTCATTTTAATAAAGGTTAGCTTGTCCACGTTGGCTGTGGACAAACGGCTGCGCTTGTCTGTGATAACGCCCCCTGCCATGCTAAACACACGTTCCGACAATACACTGGCTGCAGGGCAGGCCAGCACCTCCCAGGCATAAACGGCAAGCTCAGTGGCCAATTTGGAGACCCAGAAGTTGAATGGGGTAGACCCATCAGTCAGTACGTGTAGGCGTGTGCACACATACTCTTGCACCATGTTGCTGAAATGCTGCCTCCTGCTAAGACGTTGTGTATCAGCTGGTGGTGCTGTTTGTTGTGGCGGGCTGCTGACAAAGCTTTGCCGCATTTCGGCCATGCTAACCCTGCCTTCTGAGGTGCTGGCGGTGCCACAGCTGCGTTGGTGGCCTCTTCCTCCTCCTCCTCCTCTGCCTTCGCCTTGTGCTTCCGCTGAGCCCCCGCTGTCATTTGAGAATGCCCTCAGCAGCGCCTCTACCAGTGTGCACTTGTAGTCGCGCATCTTCCTCTCACGCTCCAGTGAGGGAATTAAGGATGGCATGTTGTCCTTGTGACGGGGAACCAGCAGGGTGGCCACCCAGTAATCAGAAGAAGTTACAATTTTTTTTTTTTGGTTGAACTGGATGGACTTGTGTCTTTTTTCAACCTGACTATGTAACTATATAACAATGTGGGCAACTCAGCTGTCGTTGAGCAGGCACTGCAGCATGTAGTCAGCCATGTGTGCCAGGCTGCCCACAGGCAAAGACAAGCTGTCCTCTGTGGGAGGTATATCATCTGTGTCCTCTGTATCCCCCCAGTCACGCTCCAGTGATGCCCACGAGCTGCGTTGGGTGCCACCCTGCTGAGATTCCTCTTCCTCCTCCTCATCTTCCTCGTCCTCCAGAACTGTGCCCTGGCTTGAATATTTTGGACCTGGCCTATGCTGGTGCAGGAACCCACCCTCCGAGCCACTTGCGAATGACTGGCCTGATAACTGTTGAAATGACCCCTCTTCCTCCTCCTCATCCTCCTGTGCCACATCCTCTTCCATTATGGCCCGAAGTGTTTTTTCAAGGAGACATAGAAGTGGTATAGTAACGCTGAGAACAGTGTCATCGGCACTGGCCATGTTGGTGGAGTACTCACAACACCGAATATGCGACACAGGTCTCGGATGGAGGCCCACTCGTTGGTGGTGAAGTGTTGCTGTTCCGCAGAGCGACTGACCCGTGCCTGCTGCAGCTGAAACTCCACTATTGCCTGCTGCTGCTCGCACAGTCTCTCCAGCATGTGCAAGGTGGAGTTCCACCTTGTGGACACGTCGCATATGAGGCGGTGAGCAGCAGCAGGGTGAGAACGCCGAAAGTGTGCACAGACGACCCGCACTTTATGCAGCAGCTCTGACATATCCGGGTAGTTTTTTAGAAAATTCTGTACCACCAAATTCAGCACATGCGCCAGGCAAGGGATGTGCATCAAACGGGCTAGGCCCAGAGCCACTACGAGATTTCGTCCATTGTCGCACACCACCAGGCTGGGCTTGAGGCTCAGTGGCAACAACCTCTCATTGATTTGTTGTTCAATGCCCGTCCACAGCTCCTGCGCAGTGTGGGGTTTATCCCCAAAACATATCAGTTTTAAAACAGCCTGCTGTCATTTCCCCCTGGATGTGCTGATGTTGGTGGGGAAGGTGTAACGCTGAGTGGATGAGTAGGTGGTCGAGGAGGAGGAAGCGCAGTAGGAGGAGGCAACAAGAGGCAAAGAGAAATGCCCTGCAATCCTAGGTGGTAGAAGGACATGCGCCAAATGGCTAGCTGGCTCAGGCCCACCCGCCACTACATTTGCCCAGTGTGCAGTAAGCGAGATATAGCAGACCTTGCCACAGATGGCGTTGCGCAGTGCACACTTGATCTTGACCCCGACTTGTTTGTGCTGGGAAGGGATGGCTCGCCTGGAAAAGTAGTTACGGCTGGGAACCACGTACTGTGGGACAGCCACCGCCATCAGGTTTTGAAACTATCCTTGTCCACCAAACTGAATAACAGCATTTCAAAGGCCAGGAATTTTGAAATGCTGGCATTTAGGGCCAGGGATCGCGGGTGGGTAGGGGGGTACTTCCTCTTTCTCTCCAGTGTTTGGGAGATGGAGAGCTGTAGGCTTCCATGGGACCATGGTGTGGAAATGCTTGGGGACGGTGGCGGACATGGTGGCGTTGCTGTCATATCGTCTGTTTGCTGGGTGGCAGGTGACACTGTCACGGTAGAGGTGGAGGAAGAGGCTGAGGCAGCAGCAGAAGAGGAAGCAGGAGGAGGCCGAGACCTTTCTTAGATTTTGAGGTAATTATTGCAATGCAGCTTGTGCCTTGAATTTAGATGCCTGATCATGCAGGTTGTGGTCAGGTTTACAACATTTATGCCCCGGCTCAGGCTATCATTGCACAGGTTGCAAACCCCTCGTGTCTTGTCATCAGCACATTGTCTGAAGCACTGCCACGCGGGGGAATGCCTTTGAGCTGCCTTTGGTGTGCTAGGTCCCTGGGTGCGGTGGGTAGTAGCAGGCATACTGTCTAGGGGACACTCGCTCCGCTTTTGCAACCTGCTTCCTCTTTCGCTGTGCTGGTGCCTCTGTGCGACCACCACCTCTTCCTCCAAACTGCACACGTCACTCGCATGACCCTCAGTCCATGTGGGGTCTAGGACCTCATCATCCTCCTCCCCATCATCTTCCACCCACCCTTCACCACTGCCCTCCTTGTCAGTCTGCACACTGAGGAAAGCTGCAGCAGTTGGCACCTGTGTTTCGTCATAATCTAAGACGTGATGTGCTGGTGTTTCCATGTCCTCATCCTGCAACAGAAGTGGTTGGGCATTGGTGCACTCAATTTCTTCCACTTCTGGGGCAGCGCTATGTGGATGGCCCACGGAAAGCACACCAGGAGAGACATCAAAAAGCATAAGAGTCTCTTGCATGACTTGGGGCTCAGACTGCTTGGCTAATTTACAAGGGGCTGAGGTGAAAGACAGATGGCCATGGGGTTCAGGTGCCAACTCTGAGCTTTCATCAAGGGACCAGGAGGGAGACAATGTGAAGGAACTGGAGGCATTGTCAGCCACCCAATCTACTATAACCTGTATTTGTTCTGGCCTCACCAATCGTTGAGCGCAGGGCTGGACTGGGACAAAAATTTGGCCCTGGAATTCACCCAGACCGGCCCACTTTAATTTTGCAAACGCGCACAAATACAGTACATAAACTATACGCAATTGCGCAAAAAAACATAAGTAGCATAACATAAGGAGTCCTCACACATCTTTTATTATTTCACTTATTCTCCTCTGTATTTTTCTCCTCATTCTCACATCCCTACATGAAGTGGGAGGGCTAACGTCGTGCAGGCACATTGCTACAGCCTAATTGGCTGGAACTTCAGAAACTGGCATTGCTGCAAGCCAATTGCTGCCTTTCAGCAATGCGGCGGCGTTGAGGCTGAGCCGGGTTGCGCATGAAGTGAGGTGGTGGGCAGTGAGGATGACAGGCCCTCCCATACCGGCTGGCCAGACAGAGTCCCTTACATCAGGGTCCCCAGGGAGCCCCTCTTTACATCAGGGTCCCCAGAGAGCCCCTCTTTACATCAGGGTCCCCAGAGAGCCCCCCTTACATCAGGGTCCCCAGAGAGCTCCCCCCTTTACATCAGGGTCCCCAGAGAGCTCCCCTTTACATCAGGATCCCCAGAGAGCTCCCCTTTACATCAGGGTCCCAGAGAGCTCCCCCTTTACATCAGGGTCCCCAGAGAGCTCCCCCTTTACATCAGGGTCCCCAGAGAGCTCCGCCTTTACATCAAGGTCCCCAGAGAGCTCCGCCTTTACATCAAGGTCCTCAGAGAGCTCCCCCTTTACATCAGGGTTCTCAGAGAGCCCCCCTTTACATCAGGGTCCCCAGAGAGCCCCCCTTTACATCAAGGTCCCCAGAGAG